>JBCJKH010067868.1:0-10736 GCA_039877255.1 Loriculus beryllinus | reverse complement strand
AGAACCTTATTTAATCCAAATTTCCAGCATTATTTGAAGCCCTATTGCATGGATTTGAGAAGAGTCTTTGGTTTAGGGGTGCTTGTGGTGTGGTGGGATTACCCAAGCAGAGCCACAGCAGTGGATGGCTGTTAGAAACTGCTATCAGCCAGGGTCAGAACTTTTCAGCTCAGCTTCTTTGGGAGATGTGAATTGTCTTTCAGTCAAAGCATTGTTTGAAACAGTTTTCTTTGTATGATCTTTCCCAGAATTTGGATTCTGAAGAATCTTAGTGGACTCAGAAGTCTCAGTGAAAACAGGCCTCGATATCCATACACAAACAGTGACGCTGATGGCAGCGTTAATACACTGAGCTCCTGAAGAGTCCACTCTTGTTACCCTCTGGAGTCTCTTACGTTAGCTCATATCTCCTCTGAAACAGGATTTTCAGATGGTATTCCAGTGCTGAGTGCAGTGAAAGGATTATATTACATTTCCTGCAGACAAATATTTGTAAATCCTAGTGAAACTACATTGTTTTGCACAATGGCATGGTAATGTTTTAAGCTTCTGATTAACTCCTAGAGCCATTTTTGCTGGTAATCATCTTTTAAGTCTTCTAGGCATTTAGAGGGTTTCTCCCTGCCCTTGAAAGATGATCATCCTAGCTGATTTTAATTCCTAAATCCCTTCATGTATTTTAAGGGCAGACACAACATTGGCCCTTTTCAAATCTTCTGGTATTTCACCCATTATGAGTGAATTCAGATAAATATTAAGAACACAGATATTTTCATCAGTTAGTTCTTGGAGTGCCCTAGGAAAATATTCGTGAGATCCAGTACCTTGTCTCCTTTCATTCCTTCTCTATTTAGATTTTGTTGCTGTTATTAATTACAAAAGATGCATGGTCACAGCTGATCCTCTTAGTGAAGTCTGTCTGATATGAGAAAGGCGTTCAAAATTCTGCTTCCCCCATGCCATTTGTTAAAAACTGTCTTTTCTCATTGATTAATGGATCCATCTTTTCTTTGCTTTTCCCCTGACTACTAAGGCATTTATGCAATAAGGAAGTCACCCAGGCCTGGTGCTCATTTTAAGCCAAGGGGTAAGAGTTAGGGAGCAGTCATGATTTCACATTATTTTCTCCCTCTGAAAAAAAATGGAGCAGTTATTAATACTGCTTAAAAAAAAGAAGAGAAAACAAAACAAAACAAAAAAACACAAGAAAAAAGGCAAAGCTGCAAATACATGAAAAATCAAAACATCTGGAATGCACAGGGTATTAATACAGTTGAACTGTTAGTGGGGAATGTGTGTTTTATGATAGCCACCTCCTGTTGACATAAGGCTGTGCTTGTGCCCTGGTTTAGATAGCATTTGTCTTGAGCCTGATACTTTGAGTCTGTGAACAGGATAATGTCTTTGCTGCAGTTTGGATGTATGAGGAGCTCCTGGGTAGTGAAAACCTTGGAGAAAGACATCCTCAGCCTTCTGACTTCCAAAATCCAGATTCATCTGTAGTGTCAAGATGTGCAATAGATTCAGTTCAGTTGTTTGAAGTCAAACTTTTTTGCACCTTTTGTTGGAAGACACAGGAAGGTAGGTTTAGCCAGAGAAGAAGTAGCCGCAGCCCTTGCTGTGTGCGGTACAGGCACTGCCTGGCTAACATGCAAGCTTCAGAAAGAGCTATCCTGCCTGGCTGCATCTTGGCCATAACCTTACAGAGCCTGAGCTGGCGGTTAGGACATGAAACATGCATTGCCTCCTTTTGACACTGCAGATTTCTCTTTTGGATATTATGTTCTGCCTGGTCCGAGATGCTCCCTCTGTCCCATTACATATGGTGGCCTGTGTCCAGTGATTAGGACCTTTCAAATCTCAATTTCATTAGGTCAGAGGGTAAATACCAAGCATTGCACCGGTGTGGGTGATCAAACAGCACCTAAAGGGGTGCTTTAATTGCAGTTTGAGACAAAAGTCTAGCTCTCCTAAAGAGGTTTCCAACACAGCAAGCCCTGTGCTGCTCTATCAGTTATTATTTAGTGACACAGATTTCTCAATGCAGCCATGAGGGCATGTTATATGACCTCATCCACTTGCTAGGTGTTCTAGGCAGCGTTAAAATCATGCATTTGTTTCATGCACTAGCCATATAAACGCCCATGTTACACTTAGATATTTTCCAGCCTACACCACTAACTCTGCTATTTGCTTTTTGTACTGATCATGTGCACACCATTTGTAATTAACTGAGGCTCATCTACCATCTTCCTGTATTTCCCATTGTTATAGTGTATACATTTATGTGATCAAGTTTATCTCTGTGCTGCTGATTTACCTCTTATACTACCATTTGATCACAGTTCAAGTAATTATGCTTCCTTTTCTTCAAGCTTGAATAGCTGAGGTATCACTTTGAATGCCAACGTGACCTCATTGGCACTCACTGAACTTTTCCTTTGCAGAGCTATGTAGCTCACACCTTGAGTTCTGCAGTATTTTGCATTGTCTGTGGTTGGACAAGAGGTTTGATATGGGGAAGACTGCAGCTTTTGAGTAAATCAGACTACTGATATGAAAAGATGTATCTGCAAAACCTCAGAAGCACTTCAGGATCAAGAAAATGGTTTAGATTGTACTGCCTTATATGATGGTTAAAATAAATCATTATGGCACCAAAAACATTCTTTATTTCCCTGTGTAACACTTATGCATGATGCAGAGTGTACCTCTACACAAGACATCACCTGCAGATGAGGCAAACACATGCAGTTCCCATGAAAGTTTCTGGGAGGCACAGTGGTAATAGTAACAGCAATGGAAATATCAGATTGGAGTTAGCTGGTCAGGAGATGGTTTTGAGTAGAAAAATGGTATAACTAGTACTTACTTGCAGATGACTAAGCACAAAATACATAGCTGTAAAATACATAGCTGACAAAGCAAGTGGATGCTCCATGCACTGCTTAATAAAGCAGAGAGGTAACCATTTTCCTGAGCACTTGTGATGTGTAAACAGAATTGATTTTGTATATCCACTGAATGCAGATTATCCCAAGCTAAGAGGCTTATTATCTTATGTGCAAGCTACATGAGTTATAAGACACAGCTCAGCTTGGTTCTTGAGTTGAGTATAATACCCACAAAGTCAAAGGTTCACAGGGTAAAGTGAGTTTGCGCTCTTCCTTTTTATGCTGCCCTGGAAAGCTTCTGCTATGTTGATCCCCCTTATAACACAATTGAAGTAAAAGATAAATGGAGAGCACTGAAATAGCTCTGGAACAGAATCTTAGATATCGAAAATATTCTTTTCTTTATAATCTCGAGCTTTCAATCTAAAAGATAAATACAGAAAGGTCACTGTTTTCTTCTTGGAAGTTTGCAGAATGGTTGCATACTTAATCAAGAAATCTTATTAACAGGTTTTCATAATGAAAAGATGAAGTTAAAACAGTGACTTTTTTCACCTGAAATATAAAATAATGTTTTCTCATTGCCTGAGGAAATGTATTTAAATGAACATTATTCTCTTTGGAGTGTATTGTTTGGTTTTTTAATACCATCGATCTCATATTGTATCACTGCATGTAAATAGAAGTGCAAACAACACTGGTGCCAAGTAAGCTAGTTTTGTAATTTTAGAGGAGTTCAGAAGCTTATCAGTCATACAGGTATTTCTTGGTGAAAGATATCTCTGTTCAAATGCTGCTATGTTCTAATGTAATTAAAAGAATAGCAAAGAGAAGTTTAACTTACCTAAATATCTTTGGCTTGTTTTCCACACTCTTACAAGTAAACTAGTCTTTGCTAGAAAATTCTGACACAGTTCTGGAGAGTGATTGTAAATAACCCACTGCCATGCCTCTCTTCAAAACTGGCAAAATTAGGGAATAATCATACTTGGTATCAGGGCAGCTGCTGCTAGTTAGCTGTATAGTTTGTAGAGGACAAAGCAAGTCCTTCCTGTTTGACTGGCAAGTTATTTTAATGCAGTGTAAATTGAAGATTTTAGTGGTATTCCTAGATGCACAAAATCCCCTTGGGTGCCTTACTGAAACAACCTCCTTGAACATAATGCTGATCTTGCTGCTTGTTCTGAGGATATTTGGGGCTGCTCTTTCATCCAGTATGTTAAGGAGCTACTCCCTGAAATAATCTAGGAGCTTCATTCAGTAATATCCTTGTGTTTCAAGGATTGGGAAACAGTGGCAATAGCCTTAATCTCTCCTTTTACTTGTGCTAAATCTATACTACGCATCCACAGATAAAAATGGTGTTCTGTAGTCATCTTCTTTATTTAGTAATTCCTGTTTTGCCTTGCATGAAAACTGTAATTTTTCAAGAAGTCAGAATGGACGGCATTTTTTTAGGCAAATAATCACTGAAAATGAAGAAAATCATCCTCTGTGAAAAGAGGAAGGTTTCTACCAGTGCAAAGCCCAAACTTTCAGAGAGGAAAATGTGGGAAGTTCCAGGCTACTTCCCTGATGCATGGTACAGAACATCATTCCATCACAGCTGGCCCACGAGGATCCACAGAGGTGAACTGCAGTAGTAGTTTAATAATGATTTCTGTATTTTGCTCTCAGAAGCAACACAGGAGTTAAATTTCACGTGGTATGTTATAACTAGAAGCACCAATTTGGATTTCTTTAGTCTGTTTTCCGTCCATAAACACAAGTCATACTGCAGATGACAGGGTGAAGATTTTTCCAAGCCCTCTGTGAAATATTGTTAGCACATATCAGGCGCAGCCTTAATTTTTGCTCTTGATCACTGTGTGTTTAAATATGCAGTCCTAACAACAGTTGGTCTTTTATCTTCCTCAAGAAGTTGTGTAATGCTTGTCAATATGTTCACTTAAGCTATATCCACAACAGTTGGAGTTCTGTGCCACTCCATGGCATGTAGCAGCTCATATCTTTATGTTCTATATAATCTATATATTTATTACATATAATAATTCTGATAAAAAGTCATCTTTCAAGCAGAAGCCTTGTCAAGCTCCGTATTTGAAAGCCAAACCAAACATTTACTGATCATTTTAAAACGGTGCTGATAGCACGTGTGGCTGATGAGCTTATGTGTTCAGTAGTTTCTCAGACAGTGCTCTGGAGAGATATGAGAGGAAGTTTGCCCAAGTGTCCTTATCTCTTCAGGAAGCACATCATATCTCAGAGCAGTAAGGAAATGCAACCAGCTGATGGGACTAGATATTCTTGCATCATTAAAGAAGCTAACATATGAGATGAAAGATCCCGTAGATTGTGACAGGACTATTTAAAGAGAGTTTCTTAACTCTCTAAAAAGGTTTTGAGTAAGTTCATTTCTCGTTTTCATCTGTATGTTTGCTTAAAGGACATTAAAAGTAAGTACAGATCCACTTACAGTTTAAATCACCTTCCATGCATATGATTGCTGCAGATGCCATGAGGGTATGTGATGCCCTCATGTGATACAGGGTAGAAGGGGGTGACCTGCAGACAGTGTCAATGTGGAATTGCCATCTGCTCATTGTGAGGTCTGAGAATCCCTGGTCAAAAGCACACATTGAAAAATGTGTGTTTCAGTATGTGAAAACACAGGCACAGCCTGGTGTGGATGGAGCTGTAAGGACTCCCCCACCTTAGCCATGTACCAGGGTGCCTTTAGGGGGAATAGGACTTCAGCAATAGCAAGGTTTGGATGGTAAAGTGAAAGCACTGTAAACGACAGGAGTGAGGTGTGTTTTAGGAAAGTCTTCAGCAGCTGAACTCTGACTGAGTCAGAATCAGCGGCAAAATTCGTACCTTCTTTTCACCATGTTGATATATGGTTAAAAGTACTTAAAGCCTATGTATAGAATTCTGGAACTTTTAAATGAAAGCTGATATACAGGCAGACAACATTACTAATACTTTCCATGGAAAAAATGAATAAATGTCTGATAACACTTGTGTTGAATGTGGTAAAAATACTGCATAAGATATCTTAAATTTCCACAAAATTATTCATACAGAGATTGAGACAAATACCTTTTTCATCAGTGATTTTCTAAAGAATACATTCAGTAACATCAAAACTGGTTCTAAATACTTCAGCTCTAATTTTCTGAATTATGAGAAAAATTGAATCTTTGCTTTTTCCAAGGACTGAAGGAAGTATGCCTGAGCCCTGGGCTTTTCTCTTTTACTTTCTCAGCTCACTGCAACTGGACTTAAAATGGACTTGATGTAAACAAAGAGAGCACCCCAAACATTTATTATATTAGGAGATCTTAGCATGGGCAAGTGTTGTAAAATCAGTGGTGTGTTTAAGCCCCTTGGGATCCTGGTAGCTAGGGATAGGTAACCAAGATATTTATACATTTTTCAAAAGGGAAGTGCTATGAAAGTTTCAGAGCTCTTCTCAGTTTCAAAAAGAGAAAAAAGCCTCAACCAAACAACGAAGTAAAATATTGGTTTTGGATAATGAAATATGAAGTGCATTGGTACTAAACATTGTCATGAACATTGTAAATTGTCAGACAATTTTACTAAAACAAAGCGATGTGTATTCAGCATTTCTATAAGTGCTCATAGTTAAATTAACAGATAAGTGGATTTCATTTTTTTAATGTATCTTGATGTGTGAAGAATGACTTGCAGCACATAATTCAAATGTTTACTCAACTATCCACAAGCCAGGATGATTTTTTGACTCGGTATACAGGCATCACAGAGTCTTTAGGCTTTGCTTGACAGCAAACAAGAATTATGATTTCTCCTAGCCTTAAAAGAAATGGTTCTACAGCATAGAAGTAATACATTTCCTTACTCATCTGTTTTTGCTCTCAGCTTCGCCGATCCATGAATTGGGGTACCCTTCATTTGTCATTAGCTGGCAGCCTGAGCACCAGTTATTATGTGTAATTAGGATCATTTCAGCCCCCCTTGTGATGCTGGGAGCTGGGGAGATGTTTTCTTACCCAGGTACCTTCTGATGCCTTGCATGCACCCATTTCAGAAGATGAAGGATGCAGGAGTTCATTTCTGCATTGTGTCCAATGGGAAGCAGTAAGTTATGTTTGCAGCCTGTCCATCTTGCCACAGTCTCATCTGGGCATTTGATGAACTGCAAGACTGAGCTATGATGAGAGCACTAATGCTGTGTTGGATGTGGCTGTCTGGCAGGTGTGTATGTGATGGTAGTAAATAACATTGACCAGCAACGTATCAGCATGCTTGAAGTGTCACAATAATAGAACACAGTCTGGCTTAGGGTGTATTTACTGTCTCTAACATTAGTTTTTATAACTGCAGCTTGGTTAATCTAAAAGTATGGCTGTCTATTATGAAAGATTTCCTATTAATATAGCAAAGTGAGTGTTAAAGGTTCTGTTTTTTCTTTCACCCTCTTTCCAATACATTTGACTCCAAAGAAAACCTTTTTTGACTGTTTCTACAGTTTATAAAGAAATGTGTGCATTTATTAAAGCCAGACATGCCATTTGTTAAAGGAATTGCATCCTGTGAGGCATCCTGGAGAATGTTCCTTTCATCTTTTAAAAACTGCTCCAGCTAAATAACATGGGTATTCAGTCTCCCTGAGTTCACTTAACAAATGTTATAATGCTGACTTTAAAATAAATAGATATTTGGAATGAGCATGCTATGTTCTAGTATTTATAGTATGGTGAAAGATGCCTTATAAATGTTGTATCCGGGCAATTCAGAATAATGCACCTAAGGCAATCTTTTGTTTTCTTGAAAGTCTTCTCATGGTAAATATCTACTCTCTGAAAAGTCGTTTCAGAGGGTATTTCCCTGTGTCCTCCCCCCCCCCCCAGTCTGAGAATTGCAAAGTAGCAAACCAAAATTTGTAACTCATTAAATAAAACTAAACTTTTGCTTAATGCCTGTGGAAAGTCGTTGTAGATATTATGATGAGCATCTTGAGAATAGAGTTTTGCCTTGGAAGGTGATGGGCAATTTAATTATAAGCTAAAATACAATTTGACTTCAATGAGAAAGTCATGTAGGCTTCATAAGTACATTGGTTGTGTGTTATATATCTTGTGGGCTCTCTGTTGCACTTTCATCCAAAGATAAAATGCTTCTCTCAGGGCCATCAAGGAGAGCAACAGTTTTCTTTCAGAGCTTCTCCTTGTACTGAGCAGAGCATTAGAGAGACATACGCTCTGAAGACTGCTTCCTTCTTGGATGGGTTAGGTTTATCCTGTCTTCTTCAAAGCTCAAATAAAGATCAGAAGTGGGAGCTACGGGGATTTGCTGAAATAATATTTGTGGTTGGTCTTAGTATGTATATGGAGCAAGTTGCTGTGAAGGTGAGATGTCAGGGTGTCTGGAAGAGGAGCTGGTGAGCTGCACTGTTTCCATTAAAGTGGATGTTCTGAACCTATATAGGCACCTGTGGTGTAGGCACTCACAGCACTTCAGTGTTTCTTATATCCATATGCAGCTTTAAACCTTCCAAGAATCAAACCAATATTAAACTTTGTTTGGTTGCTTGTGTTTAGAAGAATACAGAAAAAAATGTTTAAAGGAATAGGGAATCCTTTTTAAAAGGTCAGTTGAATGGCAGCCTTCATTGTGCATCCCAGTTGAGCAATTTGTGGTATATCCAAACTTAATTCCTCATCTATGCAGTTGGAGTTGTTTTTCTTCTGACTCTTGCAGGTCTCTAAATATCTGCCCAAAGGCTGGTGCTCAATGTGGAATGAATCATCTTTAGTAAAGGTATAAACGTCTGGGAATTGAATCAGGGTTAAGTTCAGCTTAAACTCACTTTAGCAAAACGTATGAAATGGTGAACTATTAAGACATATTTCACAGGAAAATTCAGTGGCCCTACCAGTGAGAACTGCTGACATAAAACATGCAAAAGCTATTCACAACAGACACCAGAATTATTAAACTAAGAATTGTAATGTTTTTTAAATGTGTACATATTGGGTTCTTCAGTATTTGCTCTCTGGTTTTGTGGTTTTGGTATTTCTACTTGAGAATACCATACATGTGCTTCATACATGATATCCAGAAGTTTATTTTAAAGACAGTGAAAAAAAGGTTAAATAATAACATTGAAAGGAAGCTGGTATCTAGTAAAATTGTGCAGCTTATATGCTTAAGGTTGAAGAAAAATGCCAGACACTTTAAGGCTCAGGAAGAATCACAGGAAGTTCTTAATACGGTATCAAAGCAAAACTGGAAAACACATGGTTACATTCACTATGATGGTGTACTTGAATGTGCAATTAGCAAGAAGAAATTTCCTATTAAAAAATTCCAGTGCTTTTTTTTTGTACTGTTATGTTTGATTTCATTGGCGTAGTGTAGATTTTGTCAGAATATTTAAATATAGGACATATTTGAATATAATTGAGTTCATGCTGAAGCCATTGCTCTTAGGACACACAAGCTCAGATGGATGCAAGAATTTGTATTTTTAGTTCAGTTTATCAAATGGCTTAGAAATCTGAAAGGAGTTCTGCTTTGGACAGTAAATTGCAGAAAATGTGACTGCCTCAGAAAAGCTGAAATGATACATGGAATCAGGCAGTATACATTTTCTATTTTAGTCCCAGTTTGAGGAACTTGGAATGTGAGGCATTAAAAAATGCACGTTGGCACATGTTGCATTTAGACTGTGACCATTATGGATTACTTGCAGAGTACAAATGGGAACATTAAAGGGGATCCAGATAGCAAAAAGAAAATCTGCTTACAAGAGTGTAAGATACCTGAATCTGAAAAGAAACCAGAAAGGAGTGGGAAAAGTTCTTACAAACACGATTTTGAGTGAGGAGTGATGTTGTGAGGCTCGTGTTGGAGTAGATCAAGAGTAACAGTAAAAAGATGGGGAATGGTACAGGTGAAAGCTGAGATAATCTCTAGTAGATCTGTTGCCCTCTAGAGAAGGAATACAAAGACATGAGAAGCTTGTGAAATGAACTGTGCAATAAAGTTTTGTGCTGTTTCAGTATTATATGTTAGTAAGAAAATAAAGTCAGTGGGTGCACAATATGCAGCTTCCTCATTGATGAGAATAGTTTTAAACTGATGAAATGGGATATAGGAGAAAGTGAGAGAACCAAGTGATGCCTATGCAAGTCTTGAGGGCTCAGAGAAATTAAAATTGGATAAATGAGACTACAGACATGGATAAAGGAACAATATTATTAGGAGATAGCTAGCAAGGTAAAAAAAACCAAACAAGTCCCGCTGCTGGTAAAAACTGTGATGTAAAGATACAGTTAGTGAAGGGATTCCACCTCAACTGGTTGGGAGTTTGGGTGAGGTCATTGTGAATGCTGAGAAAAATTGAGCTGCTGAGAAAAATCAAGCTACTAAGAAAAGTTCAAAGGAAAAAAGAGGCTTATAAAAGGTGGAAGCAAGGACAGGCAGTCTGGGATGAATACAGGGAGGTTGTCAGGAAAGCTAGGGACCAGGTGAGGAAGCTAAGGCCCAGTTAGAATTAAACTTAGCTAGGGATGTTAAGGACAACAAGAAGAGATTCTATAGGTACATTACGAATAAAAGACATGGACAAGGTAGGCCCCCTCTGGAAGCTATCGGGTGAACTGGCTACGCAGGATTTGGAGAAGGCTGAGGTTCTGAATGACTTCTTTGCCTCAGTCTTCACTGGCAAATGCTCTGACCTCACCACCCAAGTCTTGGAAGGCAGATGCAGGGACTTTGAGAAGGAAGACCTTGGGCCCACTGTAGGAGAGGATCTGGTTCGAGACCATCTTATGAACCTCAACGTGCACAAGT
>JBCJKH010067866.1:9450-44906 GCA_039877255.1 Loriculus beryllinus | reverse complement strand
CCAACACATTAAAATACTAAACAGACTCAGCAAAAGGACCTCCTTAGCTCTGAAAGACCCTAATGAGACCCTTTGAAATTTAACAGGGTGATCAATCCTCCCTGGGGACCTGTTCCTTGCAATTAAAACAGAGGCATCAGTGCCAGGAGGACTTTGCTAGAGAGCTGCAAAGGATATGATGTCTGCTTCTAATCCTACACGTGCTATTAAAATGCTGAGGAAGAGACGGTGTGCCCCAGCTCGAGCCTCTTTGCTTTACAAAGGTGCCAGTGGAGCCAGGTCTTCAAGTGGAATTGAAGAGATTTATTAATTGATTGCTAATTGTGATATTACTCCTGTGAACTCTGCCTTCGTAAAGCAAAAACTACTCCAGCTCAAAGCATTCACAGATATTCATTTCCATGGGAAAATGCAGCATGAAACAGACCTAAAGGCCAAGTGAAAGGAGTAAAAATCATCAGATAATTCTTTTAAATTGCAGAGGGGTATTAACCTTTCCATGTATTTTTATCAGAGATTCCATTAATTCCTTTTCCTTTTTTGACTGAACAGAACATCTAACCAGAAGCTAGGGGAAAAGGAAGATTTGTGGAAGCTGTATTTTAATGGTAAGGGCTTTTTCTAGTTTTGCTTCAGTACTTTTTACCAGGGACCCCATCAGGCCTATTTCTCACGCCAGCAGTACAACAGCACATCGCCCATGTGCTGACAAGGACAAAGGGCTAGGCTCAGTAATAAGACCTTGTACTTTAAATCTCTGTGATACAGCTGCTGCCACTGTAAAGCTGCTAGATTTGGTCTTGAGCTACATGAAATTCCATTATAAGAATAAATAACACATTTTGCTGTATGTGATATTGGCATCTCACGACAACACTACACCAAAGGAAGCGCCGGGCATTAATGCTTAAAAACTACTTTCGAAAGAGAAATGGCAACTGTTTCTTGTTGTAATTGGGGATGAGCTTCAGACTTCTGTCTCCCTACCAAATTATCTGTTTTTATCTAGGGGTGCGGCTGTTTATGTCTATGACAAACTCTGCTGCAATAATCACCATGGCATGCTCCTGCCATAGCACTACCATTTAGCACATAAAGCCATAAAAAGCTCCAAAAGGCAGCAGAGCTCCAGAAGACAGCTCGCTGACTTTGCCTTGTTTTTGAGTGCTATTGCTACATGTGACGTTAAGGCATCGGAGAGCCAAAGGCAATAAACCCCTTGTGACGTGAACTGCTATTCCCAGAATACAGATTGTATAGAACTGAGCTTGGTTCCAACCACTATAAATTGCCTGTCATTTTCCTAAGCAATGCCAAAATTTGTTCATTCGGTTACCCTTCTGTTCCTTTTCTTGGTGCTGTCTTGCCTTCTCATGATCTAAGACTGTGTACTGTCTAAATAGATTACAGTTGCAGACTGCTACTATAATATTTACTTGACAAATCAAGTCTACTGGATGCTTTCATTTTTTGGTGTAATATGGGCTGTATTAGACAATTTTTTCTTTTCCTTTGAATTCCGTCTTCCTCTTTTTTTTTTGGTAAATTCTATCTAAAAAATTACAGTCATTTTTAAAGCAAGTTTTCAAACAGAAACTGAATGGAAAATGGCGTGGGTGTGTGTAATAGCCATAAAGGTCTTACCTGTTACTTAAGCTTCCCTCTCTGTTTCCTTAGGATCATTTATACTTTCAACTTGACTATTCATTTCAGCTGAAAACAAAATGAGACAGTCATCAATAGCGTGGTGAGGCACTGGAATGGGTTGCCCAAGGAAGTTGTGAGTGCTCCATCCCTCGCAGTGTTTAAGACCACGTTGGACGAAGCCTTTGGTGGCATGGTTTAGTGTGAGGTGTCCCTGCTTATGGCAGGGGGGCTGGAACTGGATAATCTTAAGGTCCTTTCCAACTCTAACTATTCTATGATTCTATGATTCTATCAAACTGCATTCATGATACTTAAGTTTATCACATCGAGTAATAACTGCTTCTAACCCAAAGGAGACATTTATTGCATTAAAAACTCTATGCCATAAATCCACGAAAGGTCTCCTGGGCCAATCCTCCTAACATGTGAGTCCATGGAAAGCCTGATGAGCAGTGCTGCCAGGGCCTAGGCTCCAGCATTGCTAGAAATGCCAACCTCTGGATCTAGATTTTCCCTTGAGTCTGCATCACCCAGTCTGAACTGGGGACCCAACCGAGGTGTCCAACTCAAGAGCTCAAAGACCCTCCTCTGCCTCTGTAGGCCACAGGCAAAGATACAGTTACCTCCAGAGAGTCATTTAGATCTCTGGGCTAAGTGGTCTCAACCCTCTAATTGGAACATCCACAGGCTTGTGCCAAAATCCCTGCCAGGACCCACGGCTGAGCTGCAGGCTGAACACGGATCAATCTCCAGTCACAGAGATGCTGCCTTTGCCTCCAGGCATCCTTTGAATTGCAAATTGCTGGAGCCTATGAGAGGATTCAGGGGCAACACCACTATTCTCCTATACATACCAGTTTCACTCGGGTACTATCCATTTACAAAACCAATCTTCTTTTTCTTTTTAATTTAAAATTACTAAAAATAAGAAATAATTTAAATAGAGAGCTTAAACCCATTTGAGTGTGACCTTTGCTAAAAATATCATCTAAACTATGGGAGGTGTAATTGGTCCCATCTAGGCTAAATATAAAAGGGTTACTTCAGCACATGGATTCTTAAGATTAATATTTAGTATTTGTTTTGAAATGAATTTGTATGAAGCCATTTATATTAAGATTTATTTTTTTTCCCTTTCTTTAACCTTGCTTTATTGTCGTGGCATCAACTGAAGTCATCTGATGCAGGAGACAGGGAAAAACTTCAAACCTCAATGGGAGATTTGGAAAACTAAGGGAAGATGGAGGGAAGAAAAGCCAAAAAGTCAATGACTATGCTACTTCCAGGCAGGCAGTATGATCTCTTTTTGAGCCAATATCATGTCAATACACCTGTTAGGGTTTTGATGGATTATTTGTAAATTATTCATTATCCATATGCAGAACAGATACCATAATGGCTTCCTGGATGTATGCAATGAATAATAAGAAAAAGTATCTGCTCCTGATTATGGTGCTCTGATGCACATCGCGTTTCGCAATGTTGTGTTCTTCACCCACATTTGCATAGCAAAGACAGGATGCTTAATAAAAAATCATTAAGTGAAGGCTGCTGCACACTGACAAGAGCAGCCTCTCCCAGTCTCTTTATGCTGGCCAGCTTCACTGGTTGGGTTTTCTGGAAATACCATAAAGCCTCGCTCATGTTTTACAGAGTGCTCCTGCAAAATGAAGCTTGGACTGAAAGCTGTGGTTAGGCTCTGTCAGCATCCCAGATGAGTACACCTCCTTCTCCTTCCTTACTTATGGCTACGAGCAGTCAGCCCTACCATGCTGACAGCACGTCACATAGAGGGAGATGCTTCATGGGTAATGTGAAAGCACATGGGAGTCCCAGTGGTGCAAGAGCAATCACCGAGTCCCACTGTTTCACAGTGGAAATGGCAGCCAGGCATCATCATCACTAAAAGCGTGCACACTGCAGCAGGGAGGTGGCTCACGATTGCTAACACGCCAGCAGGTTTCACTATTAGCTTTATCCTATGTGTTTGTGACTATGCTCAGCTATTTGCATTAATGCTGGTAGGGACAGGAAGGTCTAACTGAAAGATAAGCTTCTGCAGACCATTGGGTGAACCCCCAACAACAGATGTCACTGCGAGGCCACCTCCAGAATCCTCTATATTTAGCTGTAAAATAACACAGCAGCGAAGCACCTACCATAAGAGCAGATGGAAGAGCTGCCACCGCGTATGGCAGGGATGTGACTCACAGCCCTTGTGGCCTCCCAGCACGAATTAGTGTCAGAAAGATGCTGCTAGCCCTGAGCACGCTACATCCGACCACATTGAGAGTCAAGAGTAGCCTTCTCCCCACTAAACAATGCTTTTAGAGGTGTTAAACTGCTGCCTTACGTTAGTGGTATTTTTGCACCTACCATAATATGCTACAACAGCCAGCAGCTCAGTGAAGCACCTGAAGTTCAAGGAGGCTGTGTATCTCCTAAATTCAGTTTTACCTGCTGCCCCTTCTGCAGCTTCACATGGGGCTTTTTATGATAGAAATGGACATTCCCATGCAATGGAATCAGACAATCTTCTGCACTCTGTTTCCCCTTTAATTTTGACCTGCTGGGGAGGACCTATCTGTACCTCCTCTCTCAATGTATCAGCTGCTTAGCAGTTCTTAAATTATGCCCAGGGAAGGACTTCTCCCCAAAAGCAAGCAGGTTCCCTGCAGAGGAGAAAAAATAACCCAGCAAATAGTTCTCATCCATCAACGTGCTGAGGTTGCTGCTGAACCGGTGCATGTGCATCAGCAGCAAGTCATCCTGCCTCTTCCCTGCAAGAAAGCTATGTGCTTAAAGGTCAACTAGCCAGGAGTCACAGTGTGCCATCTAAGTAGAGAAGACAGGCAAAGAGGAGACTGCAAAACCAAGTTTAGTCATCTACGAGAGAGCTTGTGCATTTCCTCACCCCAGGATATTATGCCGTAGACCTGGATGGCACCAAAATATTACTGTCACCAAAATATTACTGTCTTTACTGAAATGGGAGCTTGGTCAGACTCTTACTTGCAAACATAACCTATTTACTCAGCCACTTGCTAAACAGTTTCCCCCTTGCATCCATGTAGCTTGGCTATAGCACATTCAGCTGTAACTCCAGACTGCCTAGAAAGAAAACCATCTATCTTGAATTCAACCTGCTGTGCAGTGATGAAACACGTGCGCCTGTTTACTTGGTAGTTACTTGTTTCTTGGATTTTACATCAACACCGTAATGAGCATAAGGGTGTTAGCTGTTGAGATCCTGCTTTTATATAGCTTTGGTGAATCACATGAAGGTCAGGTTGCTGATGGCGCATTCAGAAGAAGAAATAGGAAATTTCAGGTTTGACACTGCCTTCATCTTTTTCTTTCCTCCTATTGTGTCAGCAAGTCAGGATGCAGCTTTCCACAAGCTTGAAATAATAAAGGAGAATGAATAACCCCATTATGAAAGCAGTGAAGAGTTTGATCCGCCTAATACCAGCTGGAAAGTAACATCTGCCTTAGTAATCTTTAAAGCTTTGGTGGCATGAAGGAAAAAAGAAGAGAAGAATAAAAAAGACTGCTGGCAGGGAAAAAAACATCTAGAAAGCCGATCATTAAAGGTAGGGTTTGTCTTCATTAAAAAACACTAATCAGCTAATCTGTCCTGCGTACAAGAAGTTAATACCTAGGGGTTTTCACTCCGGTGGCCAATGGAAACTGCCAGTAGCAACCTGTATCTTATATACTTGCCTCTATTTATGTTTATGGCCCCACCTTCTGACAGCTTTCCCAATGGAGAATCACACAGCTTTCAAATAATAGTAATTTCTGAAATGTATCACTACTACAGCCCTGCCCACTAGATGAACCAATACTGAGATCCACCCAAGCTGCCTAAACCCTCTGCATTTCTAAAGTGCTTTTCGCTGTGACATGGTACATGAAATTAAAACACAAGAGCCAGGCTGCCAAGAGGTACCTGGTGATATATGCTTGTGCTTTCAGCTGTGAAGCGATGAGTTCTCCTGGGGCGGAAAGAAGGGGACCAGAGAAAAAATAGGCAATTTACATAAAAATTACTGTCAAAGAGAACCTTTCTCTTGCTTCCTTTTTTTTTTTTTTTTTTTTAAATCTCAGCTAGTACCCAGTATATTCAAAAATGTTAGGGCTTTTTTTTTCAGTAAAATTTAACCCTTCAGATAAAACAGAGCATGGGGAGCTTGATCCTGTCTCTGTTCTGATTTTTTTTTAATAGATAACATATGTTCACAAGAAAAATCACCCTGTAATATAAGCCCAAAAGCAATTTAAGCTGTAGTGAAACGAAGACTTCCCTGAACAGCAGAGCACTTTTCTGCACCCACAGCAAACACCCTTTTCCTGTCCTTTCATATAACTTGGAAAGTTCACAGAAAAGGAAGTTATGAGATGCGTTACATGTAGAGAAGACCTTATAGGATAAGCAAGTCTGGAAACAAAAATACCTATCAAGATCATCATTTCAGAAGCTGTTGGCTGATCCAGCTGTGCTGTGCTATGGTACATGTTACAATGGATACATGATCACTTTTCTTTCCAGTGGGAAATCCCTTTAGATATTCTTTTAGTAAATGTGGACTGGTTTTCACTAAGCAGCCCAGACCCTTCCAAGGCTTTGAAATTAAAGTATTTTAATGGGACTATGACTTTTTGGTGTGTTTGTTCAGAGGATGAGGAGAGAAGGCTGGTTTGGCTTTACTCTGCACACTTACTAGTAATGGCATTATCTCTAGTATGTTTTTGTAAAGGAAATCAATTATACATGCTTTCTTTCCTTGTGCTTGCAAAAACTTCCCTACAGGCCAGTATCGAAATCAGCCACTGATTCAAATGCTGCAGCATGATCTGACATCAGAGAAAGAAATCAGTATTGGGTTCCTTGTGTAACTAATAGCAAAAAGAATACAACTGTTTTGTCTTGAGATGCAGAAAAAAAGTATGCCTTGAATTTCTATTGTGTCAGTGCTGAAGAGGGTAAAGGAGGAGTTAAAAATCAGCCTTTGCTATAAAGTCTACAGTAGTAAAAGAAGGACTGGAACCCCAATTCCAAACCCACTGCCATTTGGAGCAGTAAAGAGGATGCTTTGTGTAAAACCCAAGAAAACCCCATATGTAGCTCTGTTAAGCTCTAAGACCTGACCTAGAGGAGCAATAAAGGGTCTGTTCCACCAAAAGTTCAGCCCCAGAATGTGGATCCCATCTGTTATTTCTTTACACACAGGAAGACCCTAGAAGGACAATTATTTTTGTTATGAGTATGTTATGCATTGCAGAGCTGAAGCAACATCCTGTTACTCAGCCTCTGCCAGGGCTTTGCCAGACAGCAGGGTCATCTGCTCACTAAGGTCAATGTCAAAACAATTTCATTTCCACATCAGGAGATCTGCGTTGATAATGCCCATAAACCTGATTGGAACTGCTGCTGGATCAACCAAATTGTGACAGCTTTATCAATAGTAAATGTCCTAGGGAAAGAACTTCCATCTGCTACCAGACTGAGCTATGCATGGACTCTGAAGGAGGAAGAGGAAGGGAAATCAGCTCTGAGCTAGAAGGAGGCCAACATATAAGGTCAGAGTGGTTATACACCCAATAGCTGCCTCACAATGGAGCCAGGCACTAGCACAGAAATCTTCAGCAGTATCTTATGTTTCTTGTGTGAAACCACACACATCTTGGCCACTTTGATATGCAGACCAGAATTACAATGGGCCTAAAGTATTTCTTAGTGAAAAGGCAGGCAGATTGAAGATACCAATGGAACACATAAAAACAGTCAACTAGAAAATCAGTGCTACAGCACTGAAAGGTACTTCCAACAGACTTCCAAGACAGTAGAGATTGTGTAAACTCCAAGAAGACTCAGCTGAAGACATTATAAATGTAAGTCTTATTTTAGGAGAGGAGTGTACAAACAAACCCCAGAAAGGCACACTACGTATCCGCTTCAGGACAATTATAATTTTAGAACAGCATACCATCCTTATTCGAAACGTCTGCCGCTTCACATGCGAGGTCAACTTTCATAGGCTCTGCAGATGTTTCCTCTTTCTCTTGCATCCCTGTAAGAAAAAAACAAAGGAGAAAAATCAATACTTACAGTACCGATTAACGTATAATTCTCAGACTGCATATGCCTGTTTCTTTCTTTTTCTTCTGGGATGCTCTTACCTTTATAGACTCCGCTGCTCTATAGCAGCAGCCATTAGAGAAAAGGGTAGAGAAAAGGCTATAGGGAGAGAAATATGGTTTGAAAATAATTGCTGCAATATTTGTAGCAATCTACACTCTTTTCTAACCGGGACTGTTAAAACCACATCACGGTGTGTGCTTCTGCCTCCCTGCCATTCTTTTCTCATCATTTTTGAAGAATCCCTTATGCTCATAAAATGCAATATATGATGGGGACCTAATCACACTTTCTCTAGCTAGCAGAATAAAAATAGATACAGCGAGAGTTCAAACATTCCAGGTAGTCAGACACAAACTAGAATTTGAATTTAGGAAAATACATTTTATCTCAGTAACTCAACATTTTTATCTCTTCTGCCACAGGCTTGTCCGGAAGCTTAGATTCAATCTCCTAACAATATCTGAAATGGAAAAAAAACCCTGTAGTTTTGCTGTTTTGTGCACATTTCTCCTAATATTCTGCCATTCAGAGTGCTGAGAAGGCAATTTTGAGTTAATTTCCATCACACTACTACCCTACTTTTGTGGCTGCTATAAAGCCTGTTGCACCTATCCTGCGTTTGAACTACAGGGTGTCAGGTTACTGGTTGCTAAGCAATCTAGACATTTGGGTGGTTATTATGAGGCAGCAAAGTGTAGTAAGGACTGAGACATTGCAAAAATGGTTTACTCTTAAGCTGAAATAATTCAGCTCTTCAGCAATAGAGATGAAATGGTTCACTGTCCCACAAACACCTTCCTCTTTCTGTGGTAGTCTGGAGCTGTTTCTTAAGTGCACTTATTTAGTCCATAAACATACATCTACCACTGAGGTTTTCAAACAGTCTCCCTTCCAATTGCATCTGCAAGCCAATACACTGTCATGGAGATTCTAGTTTCCCCTGTCCTTGCTTTGTTGGTAATGTTATTTTCACAGGCAACTTCCAGTGCACCTATCAAGAATCCAAATGCTACAATAAGGACACAACACACACAGAAACCAACCAAGAGAGCTCAGTTAGCCACCTTGGCAAGCGTAGGGGCAAGTGCGATGGATGACTTTACAGCGATGGAGATGTCACCCATCATTTTGATAGATCTTACTTGTCCTGCAGAAATCCCTCAGTGGATTACCTTATCACCAGCTCCACCTCTTCCAAGCAGGTTTAAAATCATCTCCCAAAAAAAACAATCAAAATGCCTGTAAACATCTGTGACTGTGAACCCTGTCTGTGAGTGAATGCCTGAGATGGCTCCTTTGTGGGTACATCAAATCCCTGATGCTTCTTCTGGGAATTCAGGAGAGCGAGCATGGTTTTCTCTTGAGGTTTCACATGCATCAACAGGCCCAAGCTTTCCCAGTGCTTGTCCGTAGCTCTTTTTGGTTCATGCAAAGGATAAACCCAGGTCACCCCATTGCAGAAATGTGTGCACATGACAGGAACTTGTCAAGTACAAGAAGGTATGTTCAAAATCTCTGCCTGGCTTCTCCTAGCAATACGAAATCGGGTGAGTATGAAAGCATCGTCTATCAAGGAAGATACAATGAAGTTGTGCTGATTTGCTGGGGGAAACAGCTCAGTGAAAAGTAAAAGTTTGGAAACTCAAGAGTCCCACCACAAGTGCAGTCTGGAGTGGCCACAGCCCACCAAGACACTCAGATGTCTGATGCAGTGATTTGGGATCCCTGCTAAACACGAAGGCACTCCAACTGGCAGCTGATGCCTCTGAATACGACTTTGCCTCTTCTAAACCACTGTCTATTAACCAAATGAAGCAGATTATGTCTCGGCTCCCAGTCTCTCTAACAGCTAACAATACCTAGTTACTCTCTTGTTGTTAGCTCCTGAAGATTCCTGCGTGAAGTTCCCAGGCCCCATCCCAAGATCTCCCATTAACTAGCCAGCATGCCTGGCTTCACCATGCTGCCAAAGGTTTCTCGCTTCCAGTTTCAGAGCTCTCTCATGCAGCTGACAGGTGTGAAGGATTACTGGCACAGTGCTAGGTGGAGACAGAGACTCATTAAAGAGAAGACATTCTGTGCATACGTGTGCATGGGTACACATGTGCACATGGGCTAATTAGGGCTGCCCTTACAGAGATGAAAGCAGAAGGTGTTGAAGGCCCTCAATACCAAAAGCTAAAGGTTCCCTCTTGAGGTGAGCAGCCCTAGACAGAGGCTAGAAAGAGTAAGAGCAGCAGCAAATGTGCAAAATTACTTTCCAAGAGGTTTAGGGCTATAAACATTGTCAGAGAACACTAATGCCTGTTCCGCTTTTCCACCTCCTTCCAAGTGTGAATAGATGATTCCCCATCCTTCTAGGAGGGAATTATGGCCATATCAGGGGCTTTTTTTATAGTGTATGTTGATTGTTGGATGCTGTCAGCAAGAAAGTGATAGTGAGAAACAACGTTCAGGGACAAACAAAACAGAAGATATTTTAAACCTTAACAGAGCCAAGCACCACTGCAAACCTTGGGAGGAGGTCTGCACATTATATCATCCAATTTTTGGGAAGACATTCAAACTTGGTTAATATAAATCTTCATTTCTTCCCTTGCTGTTATTGCGGGAGGGGGACAGGAGCACTCACTATACTGCCATGCATGTGGAAAGGGTATTATCCAAAAAGCTTCCTTCCCACAGTGCAGTAAACCCGAGTGCCACACACAAATGAGCCCATTTCACATAAACAGCAGAACTTGATCAATACCAGAACCACGTTGACAACCGATTTATTCTAGAGGCCTCCTCTCACTCCCTTGTTTTGATTGCTTCAGGTTAGAGCACAAACAAGCAAAGTATTTCAGGTCTCCAAGCAGGAGCTGAGAGTTAGGGAAGGGAGGGAGTCTGGGAGATACCACTTTCAATTTCAATTACCATTTCCAATTGCGCTCCTGACAGAGCTTGTTACCTGAACCCTTTGCAGGCTGGTTACACAACCAGCCCTGCACTAAGTGACAACAGGCTTCCAGTACGGGCAAGGATGGCTCCCAGCCCTTTGAAATGCATAAGACAGGTATATAGCAGGAAGATAGAAATCTTTCTACTGTTATTTCATCTTTATTTCATCTTTTTTCCTCCTTTATAGTCACAATCTGTCAATAGTTCCACGTGGTTACAGCTAATATGCTGCTCTTTCTCAGGAGAAATGTGGTTCCGGATTCATGCATGAATCACAAGATTAACATGAAGATGTGGTGGTTGTTAGTATATTAGAATCAATTTAAAAAGTGCCTGAGTACAGAGGTCACACATCTCTTCTCTACAACCCTGAAAAAATCTCAATAAGTAAAAATTGTAACCTTCCTCCTCCTTCTCCCTTTGCACAAGGTTTACATCTATTTCAAGTGATAAAAGCAGGCAACTATGCAAGTTTAGAAGCTGTAACACACAGCAATCTATAAACCTCATTTTTTACCTGATCATCAGCAAGGCTTTGCTGTGTACTGGAAAGCATCTTTGTAATCAGGAGAGGGAGGCAGGCTCCTCTCCATGGTAATTCAAAGCAAAATCCCAATGTAGTCTCCCTAGAATTGATGAATCATTCCTGGAAGATGCCTGAAGTGGGCTCCTGCTCCAAGCTGCCCCACTCAGCAGGAGCTGAGAGGCAGGGAAAGGGAAGGAGTTTATTTCTCTTTGCTGACTATTGAGGGAGCCTAGGAGATCAGGCTCCCTTGGCAGAGGCTGGCCTTTGAGACCAGCCTTAGCAAAGTCCATACACTAGATGTGGGTAAGGGATTGTCAAGTGACCTCTGAATAAGGAATGTGGATTGCTGGTATCAGTTCCCAGCTTGTTGTATGGTCATAGACTAGCTTTAAGACGAACAGAACAGCAGATTTCATGCATTCCTGAGTTCTGTCAGTGCAATCAGGCAACGCCAAGACGACTTCAATCTTAAAAATTCCCCAATTTTAGAAGGCTTTAAACTAAGTGGGAAATCCTGGCCCTAAGATCTTTCTGAATATTTGAGGAAGAAAAAGTTCATCAATAATACAACAGTCCAGACAACTACTATTTTTATAGGCAAAATGGCAAAATCATTATTCCTGTAACATGTCTGCCTAGCAATTCTGGGTGTTGCCACAGGAATTCCAATAAAATACTATCCTGCCCATGGACAATTTGCAACCAGGAGAAATTCATCAGTTGTAAATTATTTGTAGAGCAGTTGCTTCTACTCATGTTATAGACTTGGAAAAAAATCACCTCTGTCATTATGCAATATGAAAACCACATTGCAGCTATTCTGAACGATCCAGATTTCCCTGATTCATACCCACTGAATGAAATTTATTATTTTGAGTTTAGCTGTAAATATGCTCCCCTAATTGGGAGACTCTGAGAGATGGAGGCTTGTTAAAATCTAAATTTCTCTGGTTAAAACTTGAAGGCACCATTTTTCATCTGCAGCAACGAAACAGACAAAGCTGTCCTGACACACAGCTGCATTGTCTTATCTGCCAAAACCAGTTCCATTTTTCTTGCTCTGCAAATAGCCAGAGCTTTTTTTCCCCCTTACTCCTTTCAATGTAGCTCTTTGCTAATGTGACTGTCAAGCCTCCATGTACTTTGTTTGCCACTGTATTTTAGTAGCATTACAAATGATGCTTCACTTGGAAACTGAAGCTGTCTGTGATACAAGGGTTCAGTCTGACTCCTGTTTGACACCCCCACCTGGGATGACTGACCCTTTTAAGCAGACCAGATTCTACCACATAAAAGTTACTGTGTTCTTGTATGGCTCTATATGCAAAACCACCCAACCTGCTGTTCTCAGGGCTCTAATACAAACAGCAATCGCTGCCTGTCTGCACTTTGCTATGTTCAAGTCGGTGAGCAGTTTTTCCCCTTTGCTATCCCTTCTGCAATGCACAGCACAGGAATGACACTGCCACTTTAGGTGCCTCTCACCATTCAGCGAGGCTTCCTTAACAACAACCATCTCCATCCATTAAATCAGGAATATTGTACATCGATCAACACCCCCCCACACCAATTAGGCACCATAGAGATGAAAAGAATACCATCCTTGAGGATGCAGATTTTGGAGGAGGGTTTGCTGCCTGGGACACTGGCTTTGCTGAGGTTTTGAAGGTGCTGAGCATCAATCCTTAATGCCACACATGCACTGACAGGATTCACGTTGCAGCCCCTTCACCGTTAAATGGAATGTTTACCCTCTCTTTTGGCATTTTGGCTTTGTCTCCCAGAGTAACGCAGCACAATGAAGTTCCCGTCCCTCCAGTGTAGCGTGCATCATCTCCGCTCTCTGTGTTTGTGCATGCAACTGTACCTAAAGGCATCGCACTGCTTCCAGCCACTGTTTTTTCCAGCTCAAGCTGAACTGCAATTTTTTTAATGCGATTTAAAAGTGTCTGAGATCCGCTTATCCCTATTCCCTTCCAGCCCTTTATTAAACATACTGTTAGTAAATCTCATTATGCCTCCTTTTCCCTAAAGGTGGGAACTGGAGGGCAGTGAGGATTGTCTCTCAGCAATATGGTCCATAAGATCCATACAAATTGGGCATCTCTAAAATTGCTAATGCCCATCAGGAGCTCTTTGTGGCTTTTGTCTCTCTGTAACAACGGGATAAACCAGCACTCAGCAGGCTCTTGAAGAATAGAAGGGCATATCGTTTTAAGGAAAGCCCTTTTGGATTTTTCTTTAATTCTCAAAAAGGCCTGTGTAAGAGGCCACGTTGCTGTTTTCCCGATGCTCTTTCTGTGAAACCTCTCATCAGAGAAGCAGCTTGCAGCACAGAATATCTGAAATGGAGCACTCAGAAGCTTTCATCGCATTCCTCAGCTGCTGGCTGTTAATACAGCTAAAATGTTGCCTGGTTGTATTCAAACTTGTAGATCACCTGTCCTGTGTGGCTTCCAAAGACCTTGTGCTCCATTTCCCTTCCTAAGAATAAGGCAGATAGCATGGTTGGTGGTATTACGAGACTAGACGGGTTTCTGAATTAACAGAAATGGCACGATCATTTTCCTTCTGTTCCCGTTCTTTTATCCTGCCACCTTCAACCATTTATGAAACTCGTGATTTGGTTCAGCTCCTGATCAGTAGCACCCCGATCCTGAAAATCTCTATAGGTGTGAGGAATTACAGCACTGAGGACCCTTTGGTGTAAGCCCCAGGAAATCTCTAGGTCTAAGGCTCAGCTTTCACCAGCGGGAATGATGTTGAGCATTCATAAACGGTTTTCTAATGCGATGGCCATGGGAAGCCTGGTGATTGACTGCCCGCTGTCAGAATGGTACCTGCACCTCCACTCTTCTCTCATTATTTTCTCTG
The DNA here is from genome assembly GCA_039877255.1 of Loriculus beryllinus. Classification (NCBI taxonomy): domain Eukaryota; kingdom Metazoa; phylum Chordata; class Aves; order Psittaciformes; family Psittacidae; genus Loriculus; species Loriculus beryllinus. Next base: position 30,771 of record JBCJKH010067866.1, on the reverse strand, counting down.
CACACTTAAAATGTTCCTGTACCTCAGCCTCTCTCCAGCTGTCCTCATAGAGCAACTTTAATTCCTTGTTTCCCCACTAATTTGGGGTGAAGACTTGGTCCTTAATTTTGAAGAACTGATCCAGAAGTTTAATGGTTTAATAGGCCTTGCTTTCCTCTCAACATGAACAGCTTAACAGCTCGTGCTGCCACTGGATTTTCCATCAGCACAACCTCTGCCCCTGCTCCATTTCAATCTCGCATTCACTGTATTTTCTGAGCATTTCAAACGATCTGGAAGCAAGCACAGCAAAGCAGTAGGCTGTGAAAGCAAAGATTTGTCAGAACGCCACACTATTTGTTTCAGAAAAGAGGAAGAAACTTTTTGTATCCCTCCAAAAGGGAGATCCCTTCCAAACAGGAGAGACTGGGCCAGTCCTCAGCCCAGACTATGAGAAGTAGGTGGGTGTTGGGACTGAACAGAAACAAGATTTATAATAGAAGTTATAAGGAACAGATGGGGGGAAAGAGGGTAGGAAGCTGAGAGGACACAAATAGCAAACTGCCCAAGAACTGGAAGTTAGAAAAGTTCCTTTGAGATAAGCACCCTCCTCTTTATGAAGTCCACATACAGTGGAGAGGATGATGGGGTGAAAAAGCACACTATCCGCACAGGACAAAAGGAGGCTTTGCCTGAGTTTCCAATAATGCTCAGGAGGGGCTGCTCACCCTTATGGCTGCAACCATTTATTTCTGGGGTCACTGCCTCTGAAGGAGATTACTGCTGAGTCAAAGAGTAGCCTTGGAAAATATTCTGTTCAATTCCTTTTCAAGGACACTATTGCCAAGTGTATGAAGAATGAGCTTCGAAGTAGCAGGGAACAGCAGCAGAAGGGTAAGTGAGGAGGGCATATGGGTCTACCTGAAAAGCATTAACAGTATACAGTGCAAGAGAAAGACTCTTCCCCATTATTTATCCGGAGTCCCCAGCCTAAATTTTGCAGCTTAAAATAAAACAAGGAGGGACAGATGAAGTTCAACAAAGTTAAGCTAATAGAGGTAACCTTGCAGGTACACTGTAAGTTTCAGACATTTTGTGATACAAAGATACAACAGGCAGCATGAAAAATAAAAATTAATTAAAAAAAAAACCAAAACAATCAAACTCACAAAACCCCCCAAACCTCAACGAAAACTTGGATAACCAGAAGGAAGGCATACAGATCACTCTTGCTGTTTGGAAAGAGTACTTGCATTTCCAAAGGCTCATCATCTCCTAACCAAACACCCTGTTTTTACTTTTAGAAGGCTGCTAACTTCCTAAAACCAAGCTGAATATAATATGAAACTCACTTGCTTGAAAATGAAGAGGTAATTGGCAGCACTCTGTAACAAAGACCTTAGAGATGATACTTACCATACCTTTTTCCCCTACTGAGACCTATGTTCAATAATGACCTTTTCCCAGAAACAATTAACGTACCCTTTTACTTCTTTAACTGAGCTCTGCTCTGACTCCTTCAAAGCCAGAATTTTACAGTCAGCTTTCACTATACGGTGATAAACAAGGATCTGTTGTAAGGGACTAATTTTGCTACTGAGCTCACCTGCTCCAGTTCCCAGGGCTGTTGTTTCAGACCTGGATAGTGACTCATCAAAATAGAACAGATGTTTAAATAACACACACAGAGACACACTTGTGTGTATACATTCACGTTTAAGGGCAGTAAGCAATTTTTCATGAGTCAATGGCTGGGAGTTGTTTTCCCTCTGTAAAGGAAGGAATAACCAAGTGATAGATGGTGGTGCTGGATGCGTTACCCAAGGCAATGCTCCCCATCCTGCTTGGGAAGTGCCATGCACCCTGTGGAGAGAAGCCATTGCTGAAATCTTGCTTCTGGAGTTCCATGCAGCTTTTGCTGTCAGAGGATGTCATTAATGCTGACTGCTGCCCTCATTTCTCCAGTGAAAGCCTGGCATCCTCCTCTACAGCAGTGAGTGAGCCAACACCAGCCAGACTCAAAGGAATGGGAGGGAAAGAAAACATATTGCAAGTGCTAAATTACCTCCTAAGTGTGGATGCCATTTTTAATTTCTACTGATAGCTGGATGAATGTAAGAGCACAATTTTACCATGATGACATGGAGTGAGATGTTTCTCCAGGAAATAGGAGAACTGCATGAGAGCAAGGAGTGCTCTAACCTTCAGCTGCCCTATGCCTGCAGGCAATAACCACATCCTCCTTTGAACATAGGGCATATACAAATGAGACATGACAAGACTAAAATCTCTAAATCACAGAGGGAATTGCATGCCACCTACTCCCAATCCGAGACAAGCCTAAAGGAACAACGTAGCTACTACCATGGGCATTTCAGCTCCATGGTGGCAATCCTGCTTTTCTACCCATTTCAGTGGCACTGACATTTTGGGGAGCAAGGGAGGTGCAGAGGCAGTGACAGTGTCGCTGGTGTTTAACACCTGAAATATCCACTTGTTCTCCTGACACTCTTCCTACAGAGCTAACAGAATTTCCACAACACTGAAAACACAATGGAAGGGATGTCTTCTGTGGGTTGCTTTTATTAAATAGCAGCCCACTAACGTGGGTGTTGTCACCTGCACCATATGAGCATATCACCACATGATGATCGGCTTGACCAGTATTTCCCAGCAAGCCTGAAGACTGGATTTAGATCACCAAACCAGTGAGGTTTATTTGCTCCTTTTCTTGGTGAAAATTTTAAGACCAAATCCAGAATTCACAGTGTGGGGTAGACAAATGTTGCCCACAGCAGAGCTTCCAGAGAAGCAATTCTGCAAGCCAGGAGAAATCAAGTGTCAGTACTGGCAGTCATGCGCTCGCTTCTTTTCCTTGCAGAGAGCCATTATGCAGTGTTTTCTAAAATTGTAAATGTTCTTTCTGGCTCACAATGGGAAACAATGCTAATATGCATCACAGGGTGTGAGATAAAATGTGCGGTGCTATTGTTGCCTTTGATTTGTCTCCCATTTATATCAGCTCGCAGTAAGAATTACACAAAGACAGAGCTGCAGATTTTGCTTCTCAAACTTTGTCAAATTTCAGCCTTTGTTTGGTTCATAAATTCCAGGGTCTAACCAGGATGTTACATCAGAGGCAGGAATTTACATTTAGATAACACAATGCAAAGAATACTAACAACCATAATCCTTTCCCCTCTAAAAAGCTCCAGAGTACTTCCCGATTGACCTCAGCTTTGTAAAACAGGGATCTGGCTTATCTGCTTTGAGCTGAGCATCTCTTGCTTTGAGCTGAGCATCTCTTTCTCCAGTAGCCTAATAATCAGGGGGGTTATTTTATCTACTTTTTTGGTGTTGTATTTGTTTCCTTCTCTCCCCCTCTTTTCCTTGATTTTACTGAGCCTTGCTCCTTGTGCTGTCCCTTGACTTAGCCTCTCCCTATGGAGATGGCTCCAGTTTGTAGTGTGGGAAAAAGGCCTGGGAAAAAACCCTGAGCCCAGTAAGATAACTGCAAGAGGAAGGCCACTTTGGTTTTTTTTGCAAGATGCCTAAAAAAAATAGGTAGCAGACACTGCCAAGAACTGCTTTTTGACTGCAGGACACTTAAGAGAGACAGCTTTTCTTGCTTGGTACCCTATACAAGGACTCACTAGTCATGAGCAAGTAAAAAGCCAGCAATGTGCATTAGAGCCATACTAAATCACTCTGGAGAAATCCTTAGTCAGGTTCATCAGCTCTGACATGTACCAATGTCGATACTCAGGTCCACTGATTAACCACATGTGCAGCTCAGTCCAGGTGAAGAGGGCAAGTACTGCTTTATTCTTAATAACACTTCCACTCACACAAGCTCATTGCCACTGTTTTGTACGTGGCATGTGGCATTTCTGAGTATCCCACAGCACTGGATGCTGCATTCTGGCTGACCTTCAGGGCATCTCATTGTAAGGAATCCACGTCAACCATCAATTATTAGGAGGATTTGGGGAGATGTTATGGACTTGCTCAACAGCTGTTGAGCTGGTCACTGGCCACTTTCTAAGCAGGAGAACAAGGGGTCAGAAATTCACTCAAGGTTTCACATATATCAGAGACTTATTTGTATCAATAGAATGTAAATTCAAATAGCAAGTGAGACTAAGGCTGGCTTACAACTAACATTACTGTTACATCGGCTAAAAATTGGAGCAACTCATCTGAAAAGCTTAAGCATGTTCTTTCCTTCAACCATCTTGCCTCCGCTCCAAATTATGGAAGATTCCTCAAAGTCTTGTTATACCTCAAGGCACCAAATAGGAAGTGGAGACCAAAAATACAAAACCACATAACACAGAATCTGAACAGAAGTCTTTAAGACAAAAAGAGAGGGAGGAAGAGGAAACTCAATTTTGTCTCAATATGGTTCTGATCAGAGACCATGTTTTCAAAAAGACCAAGATTTTTCCCTTTAGCGCTAAAGATCGTATCCCCTCTCTCCATCAAACACTCTTTTAAGAAAGAGATTGTTCTAGATGCCAACAGACACAGGTCAGTGTTTTCAAAACCAGGTGACTAATATTAAAAGCTCTTTAAAACTGAGTTTAGATCCTGATTTTCAAAAGCTCCAAGCACCCAGCAGCTCCAGCTGGTTTCAAATGGTCTTGCTTCATAAAGTGTATAGAATGTGCTCAGTATTTCTGGAGATCAGGCTACCTATTTGGGACCTTAAAATGGACTTAAATATTCAATTCTCCCTGCACTAAGGATGACACAACCTCTCTAACCCACGCTTAGAAAGCTCTGTGACATTCTAACTGTTTGCCTTTTGCCTTCTTTTTCCCACAACAGAACTTACAGAACTGTTAATAAACCCAGTGTCTATCATGAAAAGTGGCAGACTCTTGAGCCTAAGAAGATAACTATAATTTTCCTTGAAGCCATTGAGCAATTCTATAACATCTCCCCAAATCCTCTTAGCAATTGATGGCCAACATGGGTTCCTTAAAATAAGGTGTCCCGAAGGTCAGCCAGAATAAAGCATCCAGTGCTATGGGATGCTCAGAAATGCCACATGCCATATAAAAGCACTGAAACCCAGGCTGGCACGCTGCAGTACTTACTTCTTCCTGTAATGCCATCCCCCTGCTATGCGGTGCCGGAAAACTTAAAGGGTTACACTCAGGATTAAAGGAACTAAACTCCTTCAGATTGCTGGATTTGGACCACGTTTTATGATTTATTCATTATGAAGAGCTTCTTAGCTCATGGACCTGCAGATGCCCAAAGCCTTTTCATTATAGAGCTTTTAGCTATTCTGGGCTTAAAAAAAAAAAGAAAAAGAAAAAAGAAAAAAAGAAAAGGAAAAGAAAGAAGGAAAGAGGAAAAAGGAAAAGGAAAAGGAAAGTGAAAAGGAAAAGGAAAGGGAAAAGGAAAGCAAAAAGGAAAAGGAAAAGGAAAGGGAAAAGGAAAGGGAAAAGGAAATGGAAAAGGAAAGGGAAAAGGAAAAGAAAAGGAAAAGGATAAGGAGAAAAGGAAAAAAAGGAAAAGGAAAAAGAGAAGAGAAAAGAGGAGAGGAGAGGAAATTGATATTGATAAAGTGCTTCTACCCTTGGTTCAACCAACGGCAACATCTCCCCTCCTCTTTTGAGTGCCCACAGCTGGAGGACAACACAGAGCTTTTGCCAGCACCTAACACAAGAAGCAGAATTAGAGGCTACAGATATGCACTATTTCTCATGGTCCACGTCTGCAAGGATTTACATGCTGGTGTAAGGATCGCCACTGCCCACAGACCCCAGAAACGCCTCGGTAACTGTTACTTTCATGAGAACTACTGAAGCTTTCAAAAGAATGCCGAAAGTCCTAATTCCCTGGTGCAAGTGACTTCAGCCTTGACAGACGTTTTCCCAGAGTCACAGATAAAACTGAAGGATTTGGCTATAAAGGATTAGAAGTGGTGTCACCTAGAATTAAGTCACTGGCCTCAAACCATGGTTTTGTTCAGCCCCGTCAATAGCAAATTTCACAATCTTAAAAACAAGGTTTACTGAATTTCTTTAAACATATCTATATCCTTTTGATTCCCTGAATAAGCTTAAAGGGGAGAAATAAGCCTTGTGTCTTAATGTTATTTTTCAGTTCACGCTGCATATCTGCGACAATGCTTGAGCACTGATTGAAAATCTTAGGAGGGTCCTAAGCATACAGTACCACTGATCCTCAGCCTGGTAAAACCTGCTTTAATTTGGGAGTATTGTGCAAAGCTAACTTTGACTTCATACTGAGCACTACAAGTCAATAAGGAGTTTGCATGGCAGAGGCAAACCTGCACTTACGCATGACAGCCAAAGGTTTTGGTTTATGCAAAGAATATATTCACACAAAAACGCAACAGCTGAATAGAGCAAAACCTCACTTAAGCCTCAAACATACCTCAAACATGGGGAAGGAGGAGGAAAGGGTCACTCTCCATGCCATGCCACGATGTGCAGCACCTCACACAACTTTTGGCTGCTTTGCCTCCTGACATCAAAGCTTGTGAAAGTGTCTGGTTCGGACTGGAAAGTGGCCGGGCAGTCGGCAGCAGCTCTGACACTGTGCCAAAGCCACTGCAGCTCCTGTGTCCTGCAGGCAGTGGGTGGTCCGGCTGCACAGGGAGCTGACTGCAAAGGCACATGTGGAGTTGATCAAAATATTTCCAACAAAACCTTATCCTGAATCAAGTTATTTTTTCTTTTTTCCTTAAAAAAACCCGACCCAGATAGCTTTATGGGGAATGCCATGTTTTCAGGGAGTCATGCAAACGTAGCCTGAGAAGCCCAAGATTTCCAGAGAAACGTTTGGTTCTTGCCAAAATTATGAACTGAAGCTATCAGATTTCTGTTTAAAAAAAATTAAAAATTAAAGAAGTTAGTATTTTTTCAATTTGTAAAAAAAAAAATTCATGAAGGGAGGAAGAAGAGAGAAGTATTTCTGACTTGCAGGCAGGAAGCTCCTATGAGTGTGTGTATTGGTCATTCAAACAAGGATTATTTCTGGCAGAGCGAAGCAAGCTATTTTTTTAACCAGTTGGAGCTGGAGTAGGCCCGCTGGATATTCTGCATACAAGAGCAGTACAGCTGTGTTGGAAATCCATGAAACGGATGCTCCAAGTGGGCTGATAAGCACTCAAAGCCATGAAATATAGGCCGTGCCCCCCTTGGGTAGAGACAACCATGCACAGCACCTTGCACCATTTTATCTCTTCAAGTTTAGGAACTGTGTGGCTATATGTCAGTAATGATTAATGATGATAGTAACAATAGTAATGGTTACAAAGATCCTGGTTATGCTTCTGCATGTTCCCTGCCAGCAAAATTCTTCACTTAAATTTAATTTCCTTTATACAGAGTAATTCATAACCCAAGAGACAACTTAATAGTGTACCTATTACAACATAATAGAACGTATAATGAAAATAGACCCAAATTAGAGCTCTTGGAGTTCAGTTTACCAACTCTTCACTCTCATGGCAAGCTTGGAAGTTCAGCTCCATTTTATTTCTGCCTGTCCTCAGGTTTACCAATGCTGAATTAATGCAGCTCCTTCTGGAGCTCAAACACGAAAGAGCTCTGCAAATAACTGAAAGAAATGATAAGGACTCCAGGTGACATAGATCACATACTGTACACAGAATTACTTTCCCAGAGTGAGCCCATGTAGCAGCATTTTGTGACATTCATCATGAAAGTTCAGTCCTTGGAGTGCTGCCACTGTGGTCATGCGCAGCCGGCTCTCCGCTGCTAGAGCTGAGCTTATATCCAAATGCCATCCCTCCTGAGGGCAGCGCAAAGTGATTTGAATATCAGGCCTCGGGAAAGGTGGTTTTCAATCCTTAGCTGGTTTTATTTCAAACAGCTTTTCAAGGGCTGCTAGCGGGCCAATCAGTTTAAGTGTGTGATGGTTCATAGCAACAAAACTGTGAAGTCTCCGGAAACTAGAAACCAGTGGAATGTGGAAAAAGAGTTGCCTTCTTGCCAGAATAAAATCCCTGGTAATAGATAGTGCTGGATCAAAGACAAAGTGTTCTGCAGAAATGCAGAACTTGCATAAACCCTGTCACGGAGCCTATGGGGGCTGCTGGGTGGCAGCCTCTCCGGTGTCCTAGGCTGGACCGGTCTCCTGCTATGGATATCTCCTCCCAACTCTGATGCATTCCCCATATGGGGACACACATCACCAGCTGCAGGGCTGCTCAGTGAGCCACTGGGGAGTCCTGGCTGTTCGGGGCAATGCCTGCTCAGCATCTCCCAGCATCAAGGTGGCAAAAGGACAAGTGAGACAGTAACTGAGGTGTGCCCAGCAATTTGTACCTGCTGCAGCTGCTCTCGAAGGGTTACAGCTCACTTCTTCATTTCCAAAGCCTGTAGCAGTCCTGACTACTTCAAGCTATCAGACAGCACTGAGACACAGTAAAGCACAGAGCAGCTTCAATTGGTGTGTTTCTTTCTGCATACATGTCCTTTGGGTCCTAGGGTCTTTGCCCAGAGACTCATCCACCTCCCAGTCAATTAAGAGAAAGCGCAAAATACCAGAAAAATGGCATTTCCCAGCAATTTTGATAAACAAAGTATATAACCAGCTACTTTAAAAGCAGACTTTGAAATGCCACTGGCTGGCTTCCTTCTGAACACATTCCCAGGGAGAATGTCAGGTCGCATAACTCATTTGTTATCTTTACACAGAGGAGCTCCACTAAGCACCAGCTATCATAAAAATACATTCCTTTTTGTGGAAAACAAATAGAAAAGAAAAATACAGCATCTCTCTTAAAAAAAAAAAAAGCCCGTTAGCACTTCAAAGTTTACCACATGGTCTGTAAATAGCAATGTCAATACACCAGGGAGCTGCTCTCCTCTTTGTTTAACGACAGCCTGAGTTACTGACATAGAGGTAGTAATGTTACAGGCCCTCCCGGTGACACAAAACTACATTGTGCATTCATTTAGACACACTCTTTGTATTTTATTCCCCTCAATACAAAGCCTGAAAAATACCAGGAATCGGAATAGCGTAAGAAGAGCATTTCAATCTAGCCTTGTATAAAGCATTGCTCTCCTCTGGGCAGTGTGCACCCAGCAGCATTGACTTTACACACATCATGAAGGGGAGTGTTAGGGAGAAAACAGCAGTAATTGAGGTCACATCCTCTGTGTTTGTGAGGAAACCCCCTCCCACATTTTTCCATCATCCCTGGACACTTCCATGTATTTACAGCCAGCCATTTTAACTGTAGCTAAGTGTTTATCTCCCAGGTGCCTGAATTTGCAGGTATTTAACTCTCTGATGCAAACACCTGATGTCTGGGTGCTCTCATTTGCCTGCGAATGCCAAACACAAGCCACTGAATTCAATTACGTGGCAAAAGTCCACAGGTATCTCTGAGGTATCTGACATCCCACACAAAATCTGTGCTTCACATGCTTAAACAGCTCTCTCCCATCCTTTATAGGAAAGAAAGGAAAGAGTAGTGTTTTGGGGTTTTTTTAATCTCATTGGCAGTCATACCGCTAAAGCTCGGAGATTAATAATAAAAGTGTGTATGTGGCAATGCAGAAACAAATGCTGTTCAATGTCAAACACAAAGCAAGATGCAAATTCTTTTTTTCTGTTAATTAACCAAGCTTTCATCTCAACTGCTCTGATCTGTAAATAAAGCTCACAAGCTAGATTCAAATAAGTCTGGGAATTGAGCAAACACCCCCCCCTTTTCTTCCCCCCCCCCAAGCTAAATCAAAATACCCCAACCCAACAGTCTCATAGCACTAGGTTAGCTAATTATGTTTGCCATTTGTCATTCAAGGGGACCTAAACAGATTAAAACAGGTTAAATGCAACAGCACTCGGGCACTGTTCAAGGAGCTCTGAATACCACCAGCCATCAGACACTGCCAAGCACTGCCAAGAAACAAGGGGCATCCCTGACTATCCCAAAAGGTAAGAATGGGGAAGGAAAGATGGGCAGAAGATGGATGGGAGGACAGACAGACAGATAGATGGAAGGAAGGGACAGAAGAAAGAACAAATGACTGGTCCCCAAGGCTAAAGAACATTGCATACCCCTGCTGCTATGCCTAGCCTCTAAGGATTTGCTTTCCAAGCTCTTTATTGAAACTGTTCAGGTCCTTAACTCATCTCCTGGGGGGTGAATTAGGGAGGGCTGAAAAGCCTTAAGCTAATTAAGCATGGCTGAGACATGCTTGATGAGATGGAAAAAACACAAAGCTTTTGAAAGGGTGAAAACTTCCAGACCATCTGGTAGTGGTGCTGCAAAGAGAAGAAAGAGGAAGGACAAAGGGGCAGCTCTTCACAGCCAGGAGGTACAGGACTACTTTAATTACCGGGTCACTGAGACCATTACTGCTCCAAATGCCAGTGAAAGCCTGCAAAACAAGCTTAGGAGGCTCAGCAAGAACAACAGCTCTTAGCAAGTAAAGCATCTGCAAGAAAGCGAATCGGAGCGGCTTTCCCCAAGATACATCCGCTAATTAGAAATGATAGCTAATAGATGGGGTCAGCGAGGCCCCCAGATCAGAACAAGCCTTTTCCCAGTGACCTCTCTACATGTCTCCTCTGACTGCTGTTCTCCAAGCCCTGCAGATGGTGCTCGCTTTAAATTAATACAACCCCACCAGCCAGAAGGAAGCTTCTGTTGTACTTGGCAATACAGGTGAACAGCCTGCATTTAGGTTCCAAAATGAATGCCCCAGGTGTTTCATCAATATGGCGAGCAGCTGATTTGCTCCAGCCTCTTCAGGCCTGGTTAAGGCTCATCTGTGTTTTCTCATCTCTAAGACTGGCTAGAGAAAATCACAGCATTCAGAGAGCAAACTTTGAACACCAGAGCAAAATCTGAGCTATCTTTGCTCTAAATGGCTTTGTCAGCCATGAGCTGACAAAAAGCCAGTGTGATTCAAATGAAGAGCCCTCCCCTGCCTTCTCCTCTCAAATGAGCTGCATACAGCCACGGCTGACTACAGGTGCAGGCTAGCGAAGAACAAGCTGGTTTCCACACCAGAAGCTGTGAGCAAACCCTTGCCAAAAAGCAGCGCTATGCTAACTCTCGCTTTGGGATGTGAATACATGCAGCTGATTTCCTTCTCTCCCACACGCAGACTCTTCTCCAACTATTTTGGCTGTGTGCTGTGATCCAGTCAGATTCACAAGCTGAGCAAGAACAGGCTATATCCATCCTTGGATGGGAGGCCTCATTAAAAGAAGGAAGCAGCACTGACAATCTAACGCAGTGCACTGCCCTGCTGTCTCCAGGATCAGATATAAAACCTACACCTTGACTATCTGTGCTCATTAAATATCCCGAAGCAGATGTGATAAGAACAAATGGCATTAGCTCCATTCTTTGGCCAAACCTCGACATGAATATTCCTTCACTAGGCTCCCCTGGAAGGTTCATCTGGAAAGAGTTCCTGTGTCTTAAACTATCACACTTTTAATTCAGTACTGTTAAACATTGGCTGCATTTAATGCCAGAGGGAACAGTTTCACAAGCAGATTCTGTGATCTCTGTATATATCAGTTTCTAAGCTAGCTCGGGTTCCTTTAGATAGGTACTGGATATATACGTATTTCTTATCTGCTTTTCATGCTCACACACTTCAAGAGCCAGCTGGATCTGTGAGAAGAACTGCATTCACAAAATCTACTCCCCTCCATGCCCTACGTAATGCTGGAAGCAGGCAATATTAGCAATACTGTTTAAGGACTTCTTTCTTTCTTTCTTTAAGCAAACTTTTTTCAAGGCCAGGAAATGCAAGATCAAGCTAACAAAGCATTTAAACTTTTGGATGCTTACCTGAAAAGCAGCTGTGTTCCAGCTGGTCCTTGATGTTATGGGGTGCAGCAGTACCCCTGTGTAGTTACTAAGGCATCTGGTGTGGACCGTTCAAGTCTGTCTCCATGCTGGAAGATCTCAAACCCCCATCCTCATGTCCTAGAGATCCCTTCAAAGCAGCCCTTTCCATCACTTCCACGCATGTTGGGACACCACTGACAAGAACAGGAGACCTGCACAGTCCTTTCACACTCGAATAAGACCAAAGCAAAAGGCAGTTTAGCTACTATACACTTGAAACAGAGAGTTCCTTTCAGCTTTCCATCTTCTCCAGACCAGCTGGGCCCTGGGATGATGGAGGCACCATGCTCAGCACCTCAGAGAGGGGAAGATGCTAAGATACAACACTGCCAACTACCTCCCTGTTCAATCTGTGAGCTTTTCTGTTAATCTTCCCTGTTGCCTGGATAGCTGGAAGAATCAGGCAATTTAATTTCTTTGAATGGAGCTGCTGGAGTTAGGTACTGATTTTTCAGCACAGTGACATCTTATTTTGAAGCACCTGAGGTATCTCCATTTGCGCTCATTTGACACTTTTGTGCTATATTTCAGGCTGACATATCATACAAACACATCCAGCAAATGTGTTTTAACTGATGAAACATCTTGCAGCCATGATAGCATTTGGCCACAAATGGGGCATCTCAGTTTCCTCCAGGCACTCAGGCAGTGAATTTGCCACCCTGACCCTCTGGCTATATACCAGTGTTAGCTGTAACCAGGGGGCAATGGTGAAAACATTATTGACTTTTTCTTCTCAGAATCAAGAACACAGTTTAACTGATTTTTTATCCAGGTAAGAATGGTATAGCCTGTAAGTGACTGCTTATTTTCTCCACAGAGGAAATGCTGAACGTGTAAACATGCTGTCTTTCAAGGGCTGTCAAGTAATGTAGGCATTGAGTGGTTTTTGATAGGACGCTGTAAATGGAATAAAGGCATTGTTTGGCCTCTGCAGTAGCTATGCTTGTTGGCAGAGCTATGCCCTTCACACTAGTGACTGGGGAACAAACAAACAAGGCTCTGCATCTGCAAAGAGGAGCAGTGAGACAGAAGGCTTGGACATCCCAACATTTCAGTTGCTCACAGACTGCCTATTGCTGCAACTGAACATGCATCATTCAGAGCACCTACTTTGCTGGGCTGGTTTAAATACATCTCTGAACACATTTACAGCACACATGAATGCTCCAGGAAAGGACCTCCAAAGTTCATGCAAGACCTCAAAAAGCAGATGCTGAACCCTTTTGTTAAATAACAGGAAGTCCCAAGGAGCTGCACTCCTGCACCACTATGCTGAGATACCACTACTGAATGATAAAAATACAGGTGCACTAAAAGAGATGTAGGAGGCAAGATTAAATGCTAGCTTCCTCCTTGGCAGATCATTCACAGTGACTAGAGACAGGGTCAGCTTGGGCTGTTGGGCTGATGCTACAGGCCAGGTATACTGGTGGTGACCTCACATGCTCATCTGGAGGCAAAATGCGATGAAAGCCAACCAAGCAGAGGAAAACTGTTCCAGATGGCAAGATCTGCTCGACAGAACACTCACCTGTCAATTGCATTAGGAAAAGGTGAGGGGACAGAAAACCTGCTGCCAAAAGATTACGAGAAACAGGCAGAAAAAAAGAAGGAGAAAATATAAAGGTATGAGGAATGTGTAATGCTTCAAACAACGAGACTGGGTGGGATTTTTCCTGCTCTAGTCTGCAGTAGTGAGAAGCAGATTTAATCTCACTTCAGGTCATGACCTGTCAAGGCAACCTCTGCTTTGTAAGTTGTAGACACATCTTCCCCCTCACTGTGTAATAGTCCCTCCTTGTACAGCACTGACCTTCTCCAACTGCCAGGAGCAAGGGCACCTGTGAAGCCGTGGTATACCTCTCTGGCAGAGCCAACACTGTGGGATTTGCAGAAGAGAAAACAGAGCTGAATCACAAATTGTGCCTCCTGACCCCCTGACAGTATGCAGAGGGAGTAAATGCTGCCCTTCTCATAAGAGAACAAGGTTAACTACCCATCCACACCATTTGGCACAACTACAGCGAAGTGACAATGTCGTTCCTAGGATCCTAGGACATATGCTGCTTTCTTTCAATTCGTTCTTGCTCTGTACTTGAAATAAGGGGAGATTTAGATTAGATATGTGAAAAAAACTCTTCCCTGTGAAGGTGCTGAGGCGCTGGAATAGGTTGCCCAGGGAGGCTGTGGCTGACCGACCCCTGGCAGTGTTCAAGGCCAGGTTGGACAGGGCTTGGAGCAACCTGGTCCAGTGCAAGGGGGTTGGAATTAGATGATGTTTAAGGTCTTTTCCAACCCAAACCATTCTATGATTCTATAAATGACAGCTCTCACAAATCATCCCCTCCCCACTCCCACTGCTTGTGCTTTTTCCCCACACTTAGTTATGTCCACAATCCACTCAATTTCACAAAAATCACTGGCTAAGTGCAGTTTCCCTCTGCTGCCCTAAGTGTGAGGCCATATGTGTCTATGAAATAGCTATAAACCAGTGCAACAACCTGTGCAGCATGGTACATCCATACATTATGCAATCAAGGGGGAGTACAGCATTTTCAGTCCCCAGAGCCAGCTTAGCTGGATCTGTGCATATTCCATCATAAAAAAGACTTTATTGAAAGAGGTAGGACTCCAAAATCAATCAATTCATAACAAAATGAAGCCTCCTTTTGAAGCAGACAGAGCACAAGAACATAAAATCTGCCGACAAGGGATCAAATTCTTTCCTTGTGTAGCTCCCTGCACTCCACTGGTGTGCTGGACCTGTTCTAATTTAAGACTGAAGTTCTTACTGTCACAAACAGGAGTTAAGCCCACTGCTCAGACGCCTCTGTAGCTGTAATAGTATATTTTAAAATGGTGCCATTTCTCTGGAGGTGCTAAATCTAATTTCCAGATACACTGTTAACTATGATGCCATCTGTAACAGTGCAGTCCTTGGCCAGTGAGCCCTACTTTTTCAATATGTTACAGGAAAACGTTTCTAAGATGTCACTGCCTCTTCCATTTTCCTTTCACTTGTTCCTTGGGTGCTATTTGAGATGCTTTGAAAGAGATACGTGCTTCGTTTGCACAAGGCAACACTGCTCTGGAGATCTGAGCTAAACCCAAAGCCTAGTAGACTTGGACACCACCACATGAATATGGATTCCATTATCTTTCCAGTTTTCATATGCTAAAAGAGCATTATCAGTGCCTTAAAGCTCTTTAAGCCTTGTAGCTCCCAAGCACAAAACATGTAACATCATGTAATACTATTATAAACATATGAGGACTTAAAATGACTTCATAGCGTCTGCTTTTCAGTGGGATTTCATGACTTTATATTTTTTTGGCATTCCTGCCATGGAAAATAAAAATGAAAACAGCACTTCAAAATATTCCATTAAAAATATCTAATTTCTCCTCCAGCTTCTCAGAGGATTTATTTCTTTTATTTCTTTTTATTTTTTGGATATGGAAAAGATTTCTAAAAATTACTCTACTTGATTTAATGGTGAGCGTGTTTCAGTGCTGTAACATGGGTTAATTAAACTAAACAAAGGCTGCATTGTCAACACTTTCAGCAAGAACAAAGAGATGATATTTTAAAATGAAACAAAAATTGCCAATTCATAATAGTATTTCTGTTCTGTTTACTGAAAATGAAATGAAGAAAGCAATCAAACACATCGAATAAACCTTAAACACTATCATTCTTAAAGTATTCTCTTCTCTCGTTTCTTGTTTTCTTTTCTTTTGGCTTTTGTCTTGTACCCTTACCATCATGCCTGATAACATAAAGTGATTGTGACAGCAGGCAAAATGTTTAAGCTGAAAAATTCCTTATGTTTTCTACTTTTTATTAGAAAAGCACACACAAAAATGTATCATTTGTCATTGAAGGAGATGAAAAATAATTAAAACTTAAAATTGATCTTGCCTTACCTATTCTTTACATATATTCAGGTTAGAATCTGATATATGGAGAATAATGAAAAGAAACAGATTCCTCCTGTGGCAGGGAGAAATGAGACTTTTTCCCTGTCACAGGAGGCTGAAATCAGTATCTGGGGCTATCTATGCACTGACAGTATAATAACCACCCCATCCTGCCAATGAATAGTGCTTCACAGCATCGCTCAGGCAGCAACCTTAGGGAAGACCTGCAGGGCCTCTGCATCCCATTTATCGCTTTTCTCAGAGCCAGGGAGGAACATTATGCTGGGCAGAGTGTGCTGCCTGATGTGGTATGACTTCCACACCGACCTGTGCTTAGAAAATGAGTGACCCCATCACCTCCATGGTCTTGCTGATCCTTTGCCATCAGTGAAGTAATTGCTGGTAGCATCTACCCTTTGCTGATGTAAAAGCCTGGAGACCTCCTAGTTCAGTACTGACAAAGCCACTGCTGCTATAACCACAGACACTGGGACAGAAAAGCCCACTCCTCTTCTTCAAGCTGCACCATCCAAGTGGAGCACAGAAGATGGCCACACAGAGCCACTCACAGGCAGGTCAGTCTCACTTGGCTTCAGCTTTTAACAGAGCTACCACAGTTCCTTACCCACGCAGCACATTTTAAGGGCATTCATGAAATTCATTTGCAAACTTAGAAGAAAAACCGACCTCCTCTTCCGAAAGTAATCTTTAGTTTCTTTTCCCTGCCTACAATTATGCCCTTTGCTACTTCCACAAGGTATAGGAATTACCTGGATATACTTTTCTGGCACAGCTATAATGCATTCAGAAGACCAAAGTTCTTTGCACTAAGAAATACAGACCAAACAGCCCTTGGGCCACCACAGATTAGCCGCAGCAGGCTGACAAGCAGAATCTGGTTGCAAAACCTCCTCATCTGGCTGATATTACAACTGCAAAGCTAATGAGTTTTGTGAAGTTCTCAAGAAAATAAAGGCATGTAAAGTGAGGCTTCTTAAAAACCTGAAGTTATCCCCTGGATAAAGGCACTTGTTTGGCTTTCCAGTGATAACTGTGTACCTGCAACTATTTCCAGTTAATTGCTTTGCAACAGTCCACCTCTCTGCATAGATTATAGCTTTAGACACACAAGTTGAAATACTCATTTGCAATTTTGCGGCTCTAAATCACTTCCAGCATTTCTGCACAAGGTCCAAAGGTGCGCTTTTTTCTTCGCTAAATATCAATACCCGTCAGAAGCAGATTTTAAAGACATATTTCATATTTAGGGCCAGAGTATCCTGTAACAGCTCCCCCCCCCCCCCCAATAGCATCTGATCCATTCAGTATAGGTTGCTATCAAAGACCAAACAAACTGTATCTATTTTGGGATATTTAATCCTCTCTTCCTTGGGCAATTGAATAAAAGAAGTTGAAGCCTTCATACTAGATCTTCAGAAACCGCGACACTCCAAAATATCTTTGTATTCTTTCTTTCCAATAAAGAAAATATCCTTTTAAAGATACTCAAGGAAGACTTTTTATCTGTCTTTTTTTTTTCCCCCCAATATGTCTCATCCATCTCCACTTGAAGCTGAAAGAAGTTTGATTAAGAAATAATAGGTAGTTACAATTACCATGACTCAAGAATAAAGATGTCAGATTTGTCCGAAAAGATCTTTCTCAAGAAGCACTTCGTTTCTCTATAGCCACAATGTCACTTCAAACCAAGACATTATTTTGACATTATTTATGACTGTACCAATGCATGTAAAATCCTATAAAGGCCTGAGACTGAAACTATAAAAAATTGAGAGCTCTTTTCTTGCAGGTTTTGGAATATTTAATTCCCTCCAAGATTATGCCATAAAATTCTCTCTCTCACTAAAGTACAGGTGGGTAAATGACGTGAAAATGCAGCTGTTGAAGTGAAGAATAGATGAAATGATGGCTACCAGTTACAGCTATTTATGTAACAAAGACAAACAAAACTTGGCTTAGCTTGAACAGAAATCATGTGGAATTCAAATTTACAGTAAAGAGGCACTGATCAGAAGACCAGCAAAGTAAATCATGTATCCTGCAAATGATTTAAACTGTGTCACCTCCCTCAGCCCATTCCCAAGCCTGCCTTAACATTGCATGTTCATAGAGAAAAAAAGATGGTTCATACAGTTCCCTCAACATGGCATTCAAACAGGTTAAGATGCAACTGCACAGTAATACTAATTGTAAAGGCTGTGTCCTGCTCTGAAGTGAAATCCCAGGAGATTTCAATATCCTTTTTTATAGGCATTAATTATGGCATTGTGCTCCTTGATTGGGCTTCAGCAACAGCCTGCTTCTGCATTTCTAAACTTGTCCAATGGAAAAAAAAAGTGGCCTTTGCCCAGGGAGGATGCTACCCAAACACTCGAGATTTGTTTCTTGGGGGAAGAAACATGACAGGTCAAGCTTGAGTCATGTTCCAAACAGCACAATAAGACAAAACATTTTACCCTGAATACAAGAGATCCAACAGAGTGCTCTGGCAGAAATACTACCCTTCAAAGAGGGAAGAAGCTTCCAGAGACGACCAGTGAGGCAAATCATCATAGATGATGCCTTGATGAAGGGAGATGGAAGGAAGTGGGAAATAAGAAGATAGAGGGGAGAGCAGGCTCAGAGGAGAAACTGGCTACATATTCACACAAACAAACATGAGTTGTATTTCCATGTGCTGCAAACTGTGTTGTGGAAAAACTGGGATGATTAAAACTACAATTAAATGCTGAATGTATGGTCATTATAACACGACAGGACTACTTCCAAGCATACACATAAAGGGGGTGCTGGATTGTCTATTAAAACCATGTATACTTACCTGGTCAGCAATTAGGTCAGTGATTACCACTTACTTTGCTTTTTAATAAAGGGATTTGAGAATATTCCCTAATCTTATAAGAAACACAGATTTTCATTATTTTTTCGTGAACCAGAATGAGTGCACTATGGCAGCTGGAAAAAAAATTAAAAAGGCATCTTAGTTTGTCTTTCTTCTTCAAGTGCTCCCTAGTAATACATAACCTTAAGTTACAGTAGGGAAAAAAAAGGGAATAAATTGGCACATGTATTTTATTACTGATTTTAGAAAAAGCAAAGGCAGGATTTTATGAAACACACACAGTGCCTTACATTGTTAAATTCTTCAGGGTAATCTGGCTTGTTTCTTGATGCTGGCAATGGGAAACAGTAGTGAGACTGCCAAGTCTTTGAGTCTTCATTCCTATGGGCTCCTGGTGTCCCAGAACCTTGAAAGCACTAGGATCCATGACTCCTTGGTAATAATGCACTATGGAGTGACCCTAGAGCTGTGAAGCCAAATGAGCTATACAGAAAGGACCCTCTAAAATCCTTCCAAACACATAGATGAGCTGGAAGTAAAACTTGCACAGTTAGATCAGTTTACCTGTGGTTTGTCAGAAGTTTGCAAAATCTGAGACATCTCAAAACCAGTAAGAAATAGTCAATTTTTAACATGGAAAATGAGATCACTGAAAAAATTTCTAACACATTTCAAAGCCACTATCAGTAACTGAGCAGAAATCTAGCTTTAGGTTGGAAAAAGGACTTTGATCTTTTTTGGTCATTTAGTAGTTTCCACAGCTCCAGTGCTGGGGACAGCACAGGTCACAGATGACTCCCTGATGATTCAAGGCAAGAGAAAGAGAGGACAGAAGCAGCAATGTGCTACCCTTTGCTCCAGACTGAGCTTGGTAACACAAAAAAGGTAGAACAGAAAGACCAGTTAGTCCGCAGTTTAGTGGCTGTTAGGTTTGGCTATGCATATAGATCCAATACAGGTTAAAACCATGTAAGATCCATGTATTTCTATTTAATGGGACTAGCAGTCCCACGTTAGCTTTTTTCCCATGTGTTCTCAGACAAAAATATGCCATTTTATCATATGTCAAATATACCGTGGACTCTGCTGGAAAACTATTTAACTGAATTAGTTTATGAGGTAGCACTTGAGTTACATAAAATAATGTTACATATCTCTAGCTTATGCCTGGTAGTCTCTTTCCATTAACAGGAGTCCCTCCTTGAGGAATATATCTTGTTTTATCAGCCTGAACTGCAGCTGCTATTCTTTTTTTACTTCTCTTTGTCAAGATCCACATTGCTTTGCGGCACACGCACACTCATGTGGCACAGTTCTGTGTGCCCATCAGAATTAGAAACATCTAGCGAGGTGGGTGCTGTGGGTTCTACGTATTCTTATACCTGTAAGAATGGAACAAAGCAAGGCAAGGCCTTAATTTCCTTCCTTTCTCAAAACCCTGAAAAAGCATCCATTTATTTCCCCTGCCACAAAGACGGTAAGTTTGGAAGAAGCTAAACAGAATATCTATGCAGTTACCTAAGTAACCTGCATGTAGACTCAACACATCATCTCTTATCATGGAACTGACTGAGAGCTCACTTAAATCAATGAGAGTTCTTCCATGAACTTCAACAAGCTTTGGAGCAGATGAATCCTGCATATGAGCAGTAGGAACACATTCCAAAATGTTTGGGAAGAACCTTTCAGTTAGTACTTGAACCTTTTAAATCAGGGGCAGGAAAAGTGCCAAAACCAACCCTTTTCTGACATTACCTTCTTTTCCTTAATGTTGCATATTTTAATAGTAGGTAGAGCAGATGGTGAAATATAATCTCTCCACTGAGAACTAAATGACAGTCACTAGCTGTAGGGGACACTAAAGTATTAAAGAGAAGGAAATGTACAAATAATGAGAGTACATTTTGTTCAACTTGCTTTTGACAAGGCATAAAATAAAATGTAAATAATTTCTATTAGGAGGAATTTAACATAACAACGTTGGTATCTGCAATCAGAGCGAGTATGCATTATGTAACCTGGATCCATAACTGAAGTAAGCACAGTATCATTTACCTGGATTTAAAGTAAGGATTGTATCAATTCTATTTTCACAGGCAGTAACAGAGCACAAAACATACCATTAACACAACTGGTTATAAAAAGAGGTGATTAGTCTCAACTTTGATAGACAACTAAGAAAGAAAAGGAGAGGAAATGTTGTTTACCTGTATCTGAACAAAGAGGCTCTATTAACCTGGGTTTGCAGTGAAGAAAAGTGTCAATATTGTTAACACAGATTTGCAATTAAGTTGGTGTCAATGTGGCTGGAAAAGGAGTTCATAATTAGGATGACACAGTTAGTATTGACCTGAATTTTCAATAAAAATCAGGTCTGTGTTTTAATTTGGAGCTGCAAAATACATCCCTGTGCTCTACAAATGACCATATTATTATTAACTTGCAGTTACTTTACAAATAGAGAATTACTTACATAATATGTTATTCTTTATGTAACCAGGTGCCTGTTTCAACTGGTGACCTGAATGTAGGGTTCACTTAAAATGAAACTTCTAGATTTCTTTGCTGAAGCATTAAGGATTTAAATACTTAACTTCCAGAAAAATATTACTGCTTCAGCAAGACTCTGTGTTCCCGACACACGAGCCCTTTCCAGGCTGCT
>JBCJKH010067856.1:0-11866 GCA_039877255.1 Loriculus beryllinus | reverse complement strand
GACACCTTCCACTAGATCAGGTTGCTCAAAACCCCATCCAATCTGGCCTTGAACACTGCCAGGGATGGGACAGCCACAGCTTCTCTGGGCAACCTATGCCAGTGTCTCAACACCTTCATAGTGAAGAGTTTTTACTTTGCTCTTGAAGTACTTCTGTGTGCAAAGGTGGGAGGAAGGTGTTCAGGGTTGGTGTTTTCTTTCACTCTGGACTGTCATTCCAATTTTGAACATTAAAGATTTAGTCTATCTAGCACAACGCTGATTTAAGTGTGCTAGATTGCTTATGCTATCAATATGTTTCTTTAGCTGATTTAATTATTTCTAACAGCTCAAATGTCTCCCTCTGTAACTAACATCCCTTATGGAAGCACAAGGCTCAAGAAATTCCTCTGTGTTGAAACAACCACAAACTAGGAAGAGATCAGTCAGGATAATGTAGAAAGTCTCAGATCCTGCAGTGTAGCACCATCTCTCCATTCAAGTTCCCTGAGAGGAAGAGTTAAATCCAGTTGCTTCTTTTGTCAGAAACACCCTAAGTAATTTCCATCCATAGGAACGGTGGTCCCTGGTGAGACTCACTGGCAACTGTGTGCCAAATTCATGCTATGGAAATGCCATGTGAGAAATGTTATTTGCCATGTTATGGCTGAGAGTGCCCACAAATGCCACACATACCCTCCCTGTGCATTCTGGGTGCTGCAGAACCACCACAAGGTCAACCCCACACCTACCTGTGTCACTCCTGCCACCAGAAGAGTGTTCGTCCTAGAGCCTTTAGATAGTCCTAGAGCAGCTGTAAGCCAAGTTCCCCCCTATATAACACACATATCATCACAGCATCAAACCCACTGGCAAAATAGATAGGTAGTTATTATGGGAAGGACTCAAAGTAACAAAACTAAAATCCATTAACAAGCTTCTCTATATACTTGGCCTTCCACGTATATAACTATGTACATGACCCATCAAGAAGGGCCTTTTTACACTTAGTGGTACATCCCAGGGGATGTGGCAGAGTAGCTCTCTGCAATTAATCTATGAGCAGATGAAAATTTGCTCTTTAGGAGCAGTTTGTCAAGGAGAAATGCTGAAGTGAAGGGTGACTCCAGGAAACAGAATTTCCATGGGGCTGTTAAAAAATAAAATCCCTTCTAAGGAACAGCTGTCTGACATCATAGAATATAAAGTGGGGAGCAGTTAAGCTTGCAGGAGGAAAGCTAGAAGGTATCTCAAAACACACCAAACCTAAATATAAATCCTAATATAAAAGTTCCAACATTGCTTGATAGCTTTGAAAAAATTCAGCATTTACTCACATTGATTCAACCCCACTGGGTTTGGTAGCTCCCTGCAGCATTCATTACCAGAGGGAATGACTCAACAAGGCAGCCTTTCAGCATCAAAACTGATCTCATTTTTTCCTTGCTTGCACCTAATTGATAGTCCATGCTGTTTGCTCAGCCTTGACTCTGCAAATTTCTCTTCTCTGATTGCATTTATCAGTAAGATGATTTCCAAGTACTATGTCCTATGGATGTACTTAAATGTGCTAAGAGAGAACAGGTGCTCACCCGTCATAATGCATTGACCCGCTGTGAAAACACTCCACAGGTAGCAGAGAAGGTCTGCCTGACCATGGTAGTCCTAGTGTTGACTTCACTGGGTTTGGATCTAAAATCACAAAAATCTGCCACCAAATGGCATCACAAACCCCATAATTTTCTGTTTAATTATTGGATTCTCCAGACTGATTTTTCCTTATGTTGTAGGGTTGCTTCTTAATATTAAGAAAGAAAAAAGTGGAGACATTATTTACTGATCCATATTTTTATGTACTATTATTGCCTTGTCCTTGTAAGAGTATGAACTTTCAAGATACTTAAAAAAAAAAAAAAACAAAAAAATCCAAACACCCCCCCCCAAAAAAAAAAAAAACAAACCCAAAAAAACACATTCCTCTAATTTTGCCAATTTACATGAAGAAGCTGGAAGATCTGTCATAACATTCATGAAAGCAGTTCCATGGAAAAACACAGAGGAAAACACAAAAGTAAAAGACAAAAAAGTAGACTAGTGTGATTAGATAAGTGTCATTGTGGTTGGGGACTGGGAAATCAATCACTGCTCTTGGCCATCCCTACACATTTCTACCCATGCCCAGTTGCCCAAAGCTATTTCTGAAAATTGCTGTCTGAAGTCTCAGCCACCACTTCACTGTCCTTTGTGTAGCAATTAGCATGCTTTTTTCCTAAAGAATTCTGATCTTGTTCCTGTAAGAAACAAGTGCAATGGTCAAGATACTGTCTTGAAAGCATGAAACAGCACATGCTGCCCAAGAAACATTTTCCGAGTACTTCAGGTAATCAGCTCTTCAGATGTTTGTACTGAGACAGCTTCATGGCACTGAAGAGAGTTATATCCCAGGACCATAAATCTCACCACTCCCAGGTAAATCTCCTACTAACCACCACTCCCTGGGAAGAAGCCACCTCCAGAAATCTTTACTCAGTATTTAACTGAAGGAGGTGGCAGGAGGAGCAGGGGCAATATTAAAAGGGCTGCTGTTACCACCATCAATGCATTTTAGCTGGAAAATGCTATCAGTGGAAAAACAGTATTAAAATGAAGAGAAACAAGAGCTGGACACCACAGTGCTATTTCTCATTTAGAAATTCTATAAGAAAGAATGTTAAGGCACCTCTACTCGCCTCACACCTCCTCTTCAGGAGCTACTCTGCACTCCACTCAGTAACAAAACTACCCACCACTGCAACGGCACAAGCCAAACCTGCCAGATCACATATTTCAGCTAAGCTTTTTATGTATACACATATCATTATGCATAATGATATTAGTAGACATTGTAATAGGTACATATAATATATACGCCGTGCATTCTATGCATATTATGTGTATTGTAATATATAAATAAATTAAATAATGATATAAACATTTATCTCTATATGTAAACCTATTATTACACGTATATGTTATATATATTACATATATAAGCATATGTATTACATATATAGTGTATATTATATACTATAGCGTATCTGTATTTATCAGTGGAAAACTGCACACTGCTTACTTCACCTTAGAACACTGATGAATAACTTCTTATAAATGTAATATATAAATATTACAGAACTTATAGCTTCTTAGAGCAATGCTTACTTCACCTGATGGCACTTCTGTAAAAAGCAGTTGAAGAGCAGAGAGCAAATTGCAACTTAACTTCACTGAGGGCCTCACAAGTTTTACATTTTTGCTCAGAGCACTGCGAGGAAGGAGCTGCTGAGCCAAGTCAGAAAAGTTAAATGACAGTGAGCCCAAGTGCTTCAAGGTCAATGGGTTTTTGAATCTCCTTCCTGCCCACCACCCCATGCGCTATTTATCCAGAACCTCAGGACATCAACAACAGCTCCAATATACAGCTCCTGGAAGACTTATATACATGCACACACATCTATATATGAACATATAGTATGGGGGGTTATATCTATATATAAGAACTCCATATGAAGCCCACTTTCTTGCTATGATTGCAGTCAGAAATGCAAGTGAACTGCTATGGGATGGGGATTTGGAGCTACCAATAAAATCACAAAATCAATCCCTCTTCAAAATGCAGTGAATCCCCCCAGCATCCTGACATAACTAAAGCTGCAGCTCTCTTCTGTTTAAAGTAGTTGTGAGACACAGCAAAGTCATTTTATGGGCTGGGGTGGCAGAAACCTGAACACCCTCAGCATGAGCCCACAACACTGAAGCACAGGCAGGACAGGCTCAGAAAGGGCATCTGTGAGCTGCTGCTTTCCAAAGGGAAACAGGAAAACCACCAGCACTCACACAGCAGCGTAGAGAATCCAAAGTCAAAACAGGAACAGGAGTATGCCTCAAGATGAGGAAATAAAAGCAACTTTTCCTGCACACCACAGCAGGGGACGAAGCTGAGAACGTCCAGCATGGGTCTATGATTCCTGCCCTCATCAGGTCAACAGCTGCATCAACGAGCTGTCTGGGCCCTTCAGCAGTTTCTCCACTCATCTAGTAAAAAAGTCTTCCAAGGTACGGCTTGTCTTAAATGCACTAGTACAGAGAAGAGAGCATAACCCTCTCACCTGACACAGCTGAAGGCTTTTCTAAATATACAAACACATGCAAACTTAATTATCCTGATTACTTAGCATAAGATTATTAGTTATGTCTTTTGTTCCACTCTGATGGGAATCCTAATTAAATTTAATTATTGAACAACCTATTTCTGTTGCTTCCTAAACCTTTGAACTTGATGCTGCTCTCAGGATTACAGATCTATAGGCATGGTATTCTCTGAATTTACTATGTGTTATCTACGGCAGAGCATCTGCTAATCTGAAAAATTTTACTCTATGGCAAATACGAGATCGTCTAACTTTCAGCAGAAAGCAAGCAACCTATTTGGAGCTACTCTGTACTTCCCATTGGTAAATGAAATGTATTTGGGCAATCGCTGTTAAGCAGTTAAATGAACATCGCTTGTTAATCTCCAGTGTGGTGATACTCTGTTATATTGATGTGAATCAGGACTAGCTCCCTTGAGGACGACAAGTGAAATCCATCTTCCGGTAGCCCCGTCTGACCTGAAAGGAAGCACCTGCATCTTGCTTCCTTAGAGACTATTGTTGTGACTGCCTTGGGCTGAAGTAGTTAGCCAGTCCTTGCTCTTGCCCTGAATGTGAATTGAGAACACCTTTGGTGCTGTCCTTGTTTCCAGCAGACACAAGAGGAGGGATGTACACTATTTACCTGAAGGTCTCTTTCCTTGACTTCTGTAGTCAAGAAGGAAAATGTGACTTAGTACAGAAGTATGATTATGTAGCTGAATTAGGTGCTGTGACCATTTCAAACTCTTATTTTTCTAATTACAGCAGCACTAAATAAATGGTTTCCAAACAGATCTCCTCTCCTCCTTGTGCTACCGCTGAGGCCATACTGTCCATGCTCTCTCAGCTTCCTTGATGCTTTTTGCTCCTGGCACATTGGCATGAAAAGCTGTGCTACAATTAAATACCCAAAATCCTGCATCTGGGATTAGAACCAAATCCTAATCTACCTGCCTAAGCCTTCCTATGTAGCCCAGTATTTTGGCCTGCACTCTGCTATTTTAGTCATTGTTCTCCATAACAAACCATCACCCTGGAGGGTAATTTGCTTTAAAATGTGCAAATATAGACCTCCATAAACCCCTAGAAAATTCTAAGATCAGAGCATGACACAGGTTATATGACATATATACGCCAAATCAGTGTTGAGTGACCAAGGCTGAAATTCTTTTCAAGTCAGAGAAATAAATCATAGTTCTTATCTTGCAATAGGTCTTTTTCTGGGGAGGATTTCTGTAGGTGCTCTCCCCTGAGCCAACACTGGGCTCTCTACAGGAAGCCATCAGGTCTGTGTGAAAAGCCTGACCCTCCTTCTGTAGAGCAGTTTCTTTAGAGTGCAGGAGTGATGCACAGGATAGATCAGACACCTAGAGGAGCTGTGTTAACCAGCATCACCTCCTCTAACAATGAACTATTGAGGTCAGACTGACTCCATCCCCCTGACTGCACATATGCCTCTGGGGAGAAAGAGGGTCAGTGAAGAGGTGCAGGCTTCAGCTGCTGGTCTGACATGATGGGAAAGCTGCTTTAAGCCAGCCTGTGCTGGGACCACTGTTTGAACAAAAGGCTCGATACTGTAAAGTGCCCTTAAATAAACTCTGGATATCTTCTATCTGTGCAATAGGTATGCCAAAACAGTGAAATACTGGTTTGGGGATGGAAGGCTTAGGAGAGAACTCAAATTGTCTGTTAGTGGGCTTGTCATCGGTGTTGACTTGTGGTGATGGGAAAGCAGACTATATCTCCATTTCTGTCTGTAATGTGATGGCCTTTTGAACCAGTATCAGGAGACTGTGATAAATAGGCATCGATTTCCTTGGCTGCACAGTAGACAGAAGATGCTTTATTTGAATACATATAAATCCTTCCTATTGTGGAATTCCATATAACAGCCTGGACTGCCTTGCAATCTAATGTGATGTGTGACAAATTAAACTTGTTCAGGGCTCAAGAACTCAGAATAGATGGCTTTTGAGGCATCTATTTTGAGACCCATTTTCTACAGCTGGAAGTGCCTGAGCAGTGTTTATTTATTCCAGAATTTCTGAGTGTGGTATGAACTGGTAACTGCAAAGAACCTCTAACGACTTGTGTGAAACTGATAAAACACACATGTTCTTTCTGTGTGTTTAACTGACAGCAGAGCAAGTGTAGGTGCAGCCTGGCTAACCCGTGTGTGTTTGCTTGCCTGCAAACCCTGCAGCCTATCCAACCAGTTTGGTTTGATTCCTACAGATGCTGCCTGAAGAGTTATCACCTCTGGGCTAGAAAGTCAAGTTTCTGTGGGCGAATTTCACCCACTACCACCTCACAGTGGTGCCAGCTCACAGAGGAGTGTAGGGCATAATCTGGGGCAAGACCTACTTTTACCCTGTAGACTATGCAGGTGAAAGTAAGCTTGCCTTCCCTTTGGTGCTCAGCACTCTCTGAAGATCCAGTGTGTTGTGCAGAGACACAAAAAATACCATGATCTGGCCATGAGCTGTAGATGGAGGGGAGGAAGGTCATCTAGATTAAAAGATGAATAAAACCACACAGATTTTCTGAATCCCATCTTTCTTGGAGTAAGGGGAAAAATAATCCCTGTTTGTAGTTACAGAAGGGAAATATCAGACAGTACAGCTCCTTTTTCCTTATTTTGTGGATGTTATCTCCCTTACAGCTACTGGGCCGAATCAGGGGCAGTAGGAGAGCTCTTCTTGCTCTTTTTGATACTGTTTGATGCTTTGATACTTCTTTCCTCAAATAACACTCTGTGTGTGTGTGTGTGTGTTGTTTCACATCATCTTTCCCTTTCTTTCTCTTTTTTTTGGGGGGGAGGGGTGTTTGGTTTAGTTTTTTGAGAAATTGTTTCCATTCATTTGAGTGATTTGGTACTGCTGGGTATTGTACTCGGTGCACAAAGTGGTTCTTGGGTATAGCCTTGTGTAACTTTTGATCAGCAAGGTTTTCAGTGGCAGAAAAACTACTCATTCGATGACTACGTTGCTGTTTTTCTTTCCTGTCACCAGGAGCAGACCTGTTAACACTGATCTTCTCTGTAGATTTCGCCTCTTCCATTGTAGCAGATCATTTACATTTTGTTGTCAGTGGGGCATGCAAAGAATAATCTGTGAAATTCATCGGGGGCCTGGGTTTTAAGAAAGCAATAAACATGTGAAAACAACTTGTAAACTTTCGTAGCTTCCCTGCTGAGCTCTCCCCTTTACTATTTGTATTCATGAGAATGTGTGTAAATCAAACAAACATAAACGTCAGTGACAACAGTAGTTAGCAGAAACTTAAGGGTACTTCCATCTCCTTTGCTGTATTTTCTCCTGATATCACTACAAAGGAGAGATAAAATGAAGGACCACAGGATTTCCTCCTCCTTTGTTGAAAAGAACTGTGCAAAGAAGCAGAAAGTTTTAAGCAGGAATGAGAATGATAGGAGGGAAACGGAGTATGAATTTGGAAAAAGAAGTGAGGAAAATTAGAAAACTATAATTAGATTTGGGAATACGAAAGAGAAAAGGAAAGCCTCTGCAAGGTAATAATTGTTCCAGGGATTACTTTAGGATTTACTGCTCATTTACTCCTTGTTAAAATGCTTCCTCTGTGTTCATTACATTTCAGCAAGAAAATTCAGCCATCATTGCTACTTAATGTCATATTTTAATATTGTCAGTGGTCACTTGCTCTAGAAAAAACTCAGGCACCTCTACCATTCTGAAGCTGAGGAACGGTAGCTCCCAGCAGCTGTTTAACCTACTGACAGCTGTGTATTACTCAATACCCTTAAAACTAGTAATTAATCTCAGACTAGTCCCATGGGAAGGAAACTGTTGCAGGCAGAGCTGTCATTTTATGAGATCAAGATTGTTGTGGGTGATAGAAGCAAGGACGCTTGAAGTCTTTGCTAATGAGAATCTTTTGTATTATGAGCATAACAAAACATAACGACCTGCTAGTGATTTGGTATTTCACATTGATGATTAGCACATCTACACCCAGATCAAACAACCCATGGGCTGATTGCCATTCCTCTTGCGGAGGAGATGGGATCTTGGTGGACAAGATGGCTTCACTTACCCTTCAGGAGGTGGGGGTGCTCCTGTCTCTTATAGCTAGCAAAGTCCTGTTCTGTCTACACTTTAATTCCCATTGCCTTCATTATGCACATGGCTAATGTGTCACAGGTGTTGGCAGGATAGCTGGTAAGACTGTGAAATTGTCCTAGTTTGAAGTTACCTCATCCCGGTTTCATACAAAAGCCTTTTGTACGAGCTAGAGTTTCATTTCAACAAGCAAGAAGTACACCCAAAAATCCCACATAGCAGCAAAAGATTCTTCACCACTGCAGCTCTCAGCAAAGGAAGAGTTGAAGAGTTTCTGCTGGACTCAGCTGAGTGATGAGTAAGTCTGTGCCTTTGCCCAGGCTGCAGGGAGGGCTGTGTCAGTGCTGCCGGGCTGCAGCAGGGCCATAGGGATTTCAGCAGAGCTCAGAGCTGGGATAGCAAAGATTTCTGATTTCAAGCTGATGTGCAACTTTTAAATACCCAAGTAGAGTCCTGAAATGCAACAGATCAGGTATTGTACCCTCTTTCTTTTCATTGCAAGCTCTTGCCTTGTGTGCAGCAACTTGTGCACCCTCCTCAATAGAAGAAAATTAAGACAGTCAGCTATTTCTTGGATATGATTATGTGTATTGGCAAATAACGTTCTCATAAGCATGAAGATCATACATGGCCAATTTCCCTTTTCGTATTTCCAAACCTGACCTTCAACTAGCATTCTGACCAAAAAGAGGTTTTCTGATTTTCTTTCTCACTTACAAATGTGATTCTTCTTGTCTGCACAGCTTTCTGCTGAAATTCTGCCTGTTCTGTAAGCACACACACACATATAGACCCTAAACTAATTAATTCCCAGTGTTAGTGTTTACGTTCAGTCTTGTCCTTGGCAGCCACTGCCATTGTTTTAGGTCTGACTGAGCAGTGGGATATTTAATTGTTTGCTCATTTAGGCTGAAGAGAAAGCAGCCCACATAACCATAAAACCCACTGAGAATTCTATGTGACCAGCTTGAAAAACAAAGATATATTTGCTGGATTTCACCCAACCTCCTGCAATACAATGCTTCAGCAGTGCATTCAGAGCACGGCTGCCGTCTTCATCTGCTGAGGGGAAGATTCAATGAGTCTCTCATGTCGAGAGCCCAGATCTCCTGCATCACCTCTACATCATCGCAGTCTACAGCAGCTGGGGGGCTCACGCTGTTCCCAGCCCCTTTGCTGGCGCTTGCTCCTGCCACCATGCATTCCCACCAAATCAATCATCTTATTAAAAGAAAACAACCAACCAACAACAAAAAACAACCCCCCCAAAAAAACTAAATAAAAGGATAAATTCTGCGATAGTAAACTATTTTTTCCAGCGTTATGTAATACGCTTCTTTAACAAAACTGGGTTAATGACCTGCTTGAAGGTGTTCCTATGTGCAACTCTCCAGCCATATCTGAGGAGCACAGCAAGGCTTGGAGCAGCAGACAGCTTAGACAGGGGTGATGAGCACTGGAATGCATTAAGCCAAGCATTGCCATTAGCAGTGCAACTGGTAAATGAACTTCAGAGGAGAGAAACCCTAGAGCTTACATTCCTTGCCAGTTCTGTGCCTCAGATTGTCCATCCCCATATGTCTGAGGACCACCTTAAGATATTTCTTAAAGGCTCTGAGGTTCCTGAAAGGAAGATAATGCCATTTATAACAGAAGTTTGTTTACTTATAGCACTTAGAGGCTCTACATCAATAGACTGTTTCCACCACTGCAGTCGCTCTGTAAGATAGCATATAAGTGTTTCCACGATATAAATGACTGGAGGAAGGAATATAATTTGCATAATTATTTCATATCTATAATTTATACATTTTCAACGCCCATTAACTCCTGATTCTCAACATCAATTTATTCTTCTGTACTCATCCAGTATTTATCTCTCTGCTACAAATAGTGGCCTATTTTTGGCCAGTGTTGGTAAAGAAATTAATAGACTAAGTTTATGGTTATTTATTACCCTTTGGCCTTCTAACAGCAACTACGAGAATCCCAACAGCCTGACATATGTCTTCTGACAGGCGTAGAATTTTACCTTTTGAGTGTACAGTTAGGGAAGTGCAGCCTTCCTGTTGTGGCTGTATGCTATGGTGTTATTACAGGCCTAAATATTTGGAGAGCTGTTTATACCATACACTGTAAAAGCACCTGTTTGAGAGCTAAGTGATCTTCATCTACAGGCAATGGTGAGAAAGTCTCTTCTAGAAAGCACTTCAGAGCACCTCAGCTTGGCAGCATCTCTGACTTGTCCTTCAACAGACTGCTGGGTATGGAAAAACGATAGCTGCCCAAGTACCTTAAGCTTACACAGATACCTTTCCTTTCGTGCTTTCTGAAAACTGTATTTATATTTTGTTACTAAAAAATGCATTGAATTGATACTGGTCCTTATTGGAATACATACAACAAATTATACATACCGACATCCTAAGGTTCACTACTTTGGTTTAGTGGTGTTTTTGTTCCTGTAGGCACCTCACTGTGGAGCTGCATGGGGCAAACATGTAAAACAGAACTCCAAAGGGCCCCCTGGGCAGTGCCCTTCAGGCACAAAGAGACAGAGCTGGCTTTGTCTGCTTTGCACTGCCTGGAGACTGCTGCAGAAATTCAGCAAATTGATCCTGAGCATGGGGACAGGAGCTGCACAGCGTGGTTTAAACTGGTTGCATCCATGCTGCCTTGCTGGTGAGCCTGGGTTTCAGCCAATGCCTGCCAATGCCTGGGTTTCCCCACCTGAGAAACCTGCTGGCTCGTACTGGGGTGTTTGAGCAATCAAGCAGTTTTGGTTTAAGTGAGATCTTGAGACCCAAGTACACAGCCTGAGGTTAGCCCTTGAGAGCCAGGGTCCAGAACCCACTGTCAGAGCCTAAAAAGCCAAATCTGAATAAGAGTGTCAAAGAAATAACCTCCTGTATTATTTCGGTGTCCTAAATGGCATTCATCTTCCTTGCCATATTTTAATTGCCCATGAATCATCTTTAGTTAAGTTTAGGGCAATGAGTAACTCAATGACGCAACAAAAGCTACAGCTCAGAATTCATGTCCTCAGGCCCCAGAAATAAAATGTGATACCTTTGATTGATGTATTGTCAAAATAACTGCATTTTAGAGCAGTGTTTTAGTTTAAAGGGTTTTCATTTTCTTTCCCAGGACTTCAGCAAAAGGATTTTTCTTCACCTGATTAAGAAAAGTACAGGTAGAATGGCCAGGGTTCACTTCCATGTAGAAATACATTGGAAGAATGTATTTTCCTGAATAACTATAACTAATGCAGAAATGAGAGCTGTAATTGTTATTCCAGAATATATATGTGAAGTATATATGTATGTATTTTTTACATATATGTATATAAAACTTTTAGTAGCTGTTTTGAGTCTCCATGCAGCCAGTTTCTGAATTAGTTCTGAATATGGGTTATAGTCAGTCCAAAATGAGCTCCTCTTCTGAAATAGGAGCATTCAGAGAGGATGTACACCCAAATAATCATAGAATCATAGAATAGTTAGGGTTGGAAACGACCTTAAGATCATCTACTTCCAACCCGCCTGCTATGGGCAGGGACACCTCACACTGAACCGTGCCACAAAAGGCTTCATCCAGCCTGGCCTTGAACACTGCCAGGGA
>JBCJKH010067851.1:0-10905 GCA_039877255.1 Loriculus beryllinus | reverse complement strand
CCCCCCCCCCCCCCCCCCCCCCCCCCCCCCCCCCCCCCCCCCCCCCCCCCCCCCCCCCCCCCCCCCCAACAAAAAAATCTTACCCAAAATAGAAAACAACTGTAAATTTGTATACATTTTACATGGCCAATGTCTTCAATCAAAGAAGATATGGAACACTGATCAGTGGAAACATATGAACATCACATGGTGGTTCCACATGCAATCAGGTCAACTGAAGATCAAAGTCTTTTTTCCTCTTACATCCCATATCAGCCGTTAACAAGTACAGCAGTCGATAAAACTGTAAATGCTACGACATTTTTCTTCTGGCGAAAGGTAACTTGGTTATGTCTTCATTTGCCTCTACATTTCAAGCAAACTCATTTATTCAGTAAGAGATGCTCACTTTCAAGAAGAGGTGTAAAGCAAGATGAATCCTGCAGGAAAACTGCTATAGACTTTAAAAGAGATTGACCTTTGCGGGTTCAATCATTAGCAGCAGTGGTACAATAGCAAGATTACCTTATTCACCTAGTACACCAAACCGAAGAACTTTCCTCATATGACAAACAGCCTAGAAAGTATTCTCTCCCCCCCCCCCCCCTTCATTTTAGAATCCTTTCCAAACACTTTTCAGGAGCCAGCATTTTTCACACTTCTGAGACAGAAAAAAATAAGCACATTTAAAGGCCTTTGTTTTCAACAATGTTTGGCAGTTAACACAAGTAAAGCAGCATAAGCCCCACGATAATTTGCGCGAGGTCACACAGTGTGCCTAAAATGCAACCACACACCTTAAACGGCTGTTCCCCACCTCCTCATGCTGTGCTTTTAGTGTTAAGTACTGGTAATTTTCTCATCAACTCCTAGTAAATGGGTATTTACAACGACCCTGAAACACCGACACAAAGCAGTCTGACTTAACGTCGGCCCCGTTCTTGAATCAATAGCTAAGTACAACCGCTCAGGGATCAACTACAGCGCACCAGCCAGCAGCTGCTGGCGGTCTCCACTAGCACATTCCCAAGAGCTTCACGACCAAACGCGAGGATCCCTAGGAACCAGAACCATTCTCAGCACGGCTGCGCATAACCAGTTAAAGTGCAGCGGCTACGGCACCTGCGGGCCCCCAGCCCGGGAGGAAATGCCAGTCCCTCCTCTGAGGGGACACCGCTCCGGAACCGGGGACACACCACCCCAGCCGCTGCAGAGGCGGATAACTCCTTCTCCTCCAACTCCTGCTTTTCCTCCAGCCCGCCCCTCACCTGACGGCACCAGCCGAGCGTTCCGCATCCTCAGCCGTCCCTCCCTCTCCTCTTTCAACCCCGGCGCTCTCCTCCGCCCCTCCCCGTGGCTGAACCTCTCACTGTCAGGATGAGCAACGACCCTCCCCGACCAACCCCCCCCTCGCCTTTAAACGCCTCGCGGGCGCGCGCTCAACGACCGCCGCTCGCGCTCAACGACCGCCGCTCGCGCGGGGGCGCGCGCCTTCACCTGACTCACTCTCGGCCCGGCGCGTGCGCCGCGCTCCCCGGCGCGCGCCCGCCCGCCCTCGGCGGCAGTGGGCGGGGCCTCGGCTCCGCGCGGAGCCATCCGGGTTCTCTCCCTCCCGCCCGCCCGCTAGCCGCCGCGATGCATCTGCACCAGGTGCTCACCGGCGCCGTCAACCCCGGGGACAACTGCTACTCGGTGGGCA
The DNA here is from genome assembly GCA_039877255.1 of Loriculus beryllinus. Classification (NCBI taxonomy): domain Eukaryota; kingdom Metazoa; phylum Chordata; class Aves; order Psittaciformes; family Psittacidae; genus Loriculus; species Loriculus beryllinus. The sequence continues at coordinate 9,227 of JBCJKH010067851.1, read as the reverse complement.
GCGTGGAGGACATCCCCTTCACGGTAATGGTGGCGGGTGCGAGAGGAGAGCCGGGCGGGAGCAGGGAACGGGGGATGTCGTGTAGGCCCGAGGAGAGCGGTGGGAGGGGCTGCAGGGGATCAACCTGCGGGGCGGGGGACGGGCAGGATCTCTGCGGCCCTCTTGCCGGGGTTGGGAATACCGAGGTGGGGAATACCGGTGTGGCTAAAGCGGCGATTATGAGCGGCGGGGCTGTGACAGCCGGCATGTTTGTGGGTGGGGTGCAGGCCGCGACCCCGCCGCCTGCGGAGGGCCGCGCTGCTCCTCTGTCCCGAGTGCCGCCGCCGGGGCGGGCCGGGGTCCGCGGGTGCTCCCGTCACCTCTGGCGGGGGCTCTGGGGATGCTCCGGCTTCGAGGAGGGACCTGGGAAACCCCGGGTCGGGCGTCCCCAGATCTTGATGTGTGCTTGGGGGTTTGTGTGTGTGTATGCGATCCTCCTGCGAAGAGAAAATAGTGTTGCACTAGGCTTTTTAAGAAGCCTGTCCGCTGTTGATGAGCGTCTGGCCTCAATTACTGTGGTTAATAAAACACAAATTTGTCAAATGGTCCTTTTAAACTGGAAGCGGAAAGAAACTGAAGGAAATACACTAAGTAAATTTCAGGATTCCGGTAGTTTACATAATAAAATCTGTTTACCATCCGCTGGCTATTTTTGTCTATTTCAATGTTAATTTCCACTTTCTCAGTTTATGATATGCTTCTCTGACTCTAAGGAGTGATGAGCCCCTGCAGTGTTTTGCATACTGTGGTCTAATCAGTATGTTGTTATTTGGGAATAAACTGTCTCATTAGGGGTTTTTTGTTAACATTTACAAGACTATATCCCAAGCACAAACCAATTCACAGCTAAATGATACAGAGCATCATTTTTAGTCTAAGATAACTGTCAGCAGACTTGTCAAACATTTAAAGCTTACTTTAGATCATCACAGATGTCTAATTTCAGTAATGAATGCTTCAAAGTCTTTAGGAAAAAAATAAGTGCCTTGTTCTGGTGCTATGCAGCCATACTGCTATTAAAGGGACCTCTGTTACTTTTTATATTTATATAAGAAATAATTTACTCATATTCATATCCTAATGTGTTTCTTTTTACTGTGACAGTTTGAAAAGTCAGTCAGTTTGGATTACGAAAGACAACCTTATGCTTATTCTCATAATATTGTATATATTTCATAACATCTATAATGAATAATATATATATTATTGTTTACACAAGAATTACCCAATAACAAAAGTCACATTTTGCAAAAAAAAAAAGAAATGCAGAATCATTTGCTAGCATGTTAATTTTGGAACTGCATATAACAGACCTCACTGTCTTCTGTGGCTGCTGCATCCAATTTTTTATCATACAGGAAGAAGGAACTAAAAGGATAAGTTTATCTTAATAAATGTATATTCTGGATTTCCACAGCTGTTGTTCTTCCCTTTTCTTCTTTCTCTGTGGTAGTATTTACTGCTGACCTACACCTTGATCCTATAGTAAACAGTATGGCTAAAAACATCTGCTTGCAAACAGTTTGGGGTCTTATATCCAAATTCTTGGGAAATTAGTCACCTGTGTGACTCTCAGTAGCTTCAGTCTACTCTGAACTACAGGTGTCACCTTTGTTAGTGCCTAACCTTAAATTCTGTTGGTCAATGTCAGTAATGCTGTATTGACAAAGCTTTGCCCCCCCAAAACCACTAAGCTGTTTGGAGTCATAACTTAAGGTCATGAAGCAGGATTTGCAGTTTAGAGGTCATCTGTATTCGTGACAGGTTCTGACTGCCTAGATGTGCTCTTAAGACCTAAGTCAGCCTCTAGAACAGAGCAGAAGCAGGGCAGTGAAAGGGCAAGCGGTGAAGGGAGATCTACACAGTATGTGCTGTACTTTATAAATCCATGTGAAGTTAGGCTGTGGCAGAGGAGCTTTTGTTTGTGTGCATGTATGCTTGCTTGTGTTTTGGTTGATGTTAGGGCATTCTTTTAAAATGTGTGAGAAATAGTTAAGAATTGCTGCAACTGATTCATCATAGGGACTAGAAGATACAGCGTTTTGTGTGCAGAAATGAATCACTCATGTTGAAGTTACTCCACTTAACAGAATAATGGCTTGGGTGCACGTAAATATGCATTTGCTATTTGATAGTTTGGGATGTATTTCCTTCCCAAGGAAAGAGGAGAAGGGCCTTGCTTTATTACTTTAGGTGCAAGCAATCTCCAGCAATCTTAGGATTCTGAGAGAAGGAACACTTTTTTTCTTGTCCTAATTAGGGACCCTGGAATTCTGAAGGTTCTTCATCCTTCCTTTTTTCTATGGTAAGCTTTTAATTTCCAAGTCAGTGTAGCTAGAACTAAGATGAGGACATGTTCTGCCTCAACATTTTTAAAGCTTTGGTGAAAGTCATCTAGTTATTCTGAGAATAAGAAAAAGAAAGAAAGAATTTTGCCATTGTTTTTTCTTTACTTGCTAAACCACAAGTAGTGGGGTGACTCCATAAGCAAAACAAATTCAGAGAGAAAGAGACAACTGCTGTAAACTGGCTAAAAAGTTTTTGTCAGTCCTTTACCTGAAATGCGCATAGTGTTCTTTCCTCCCTGTGCTCCCACAGTCTGCTTGCAGCAATCCTGACATGTATCTAGCATTTCCCAAATAAGGGATGAAGCATAGAGATGTTTGGTTAATAAACTGGCTTGTGGATGTTGTAGCTGTGTTGTGCCCAGTCTACTAGGGGAGGTAGTACACAGGAAAAAAGGTTTGAAGGGCAATTAGAAGAAAAATAGCTTCACAATGCTGTGCTCTACCAAGCAGTCACTTCAGCCTCCCTTCATTTGAGCTCCAAAAAGGACACAGCATAATAAAGGGTTTAAGTACTACATGAAAGAAGTTCTGGTCACAATCCTGTGCACTATTCAACTTGCTGTTGCTTCATGTTCTCTTTTCAGCAAATATTGTTAACTGTGTTTCACAAGTGAGTTTACAAAAGGTCAGAGTTGAGCTTCATACAGAAGGGCCTTACAGCAGACCCTGCCTAGACAGAAGGGTATCTTGTTTGAACCTCTTAATCTAACAGGCAGCTAACAACTTTTTAAAGGTAGTAAACTGCTTTTCTCAAATTGCAGTCGATTTTGCTTAGCTCTTGTTAAGCAGCTGTTTTATGTTGAGCTGCTTTCAGTCACTGACCTTAACTCCTAGTGGGATGTATGTTACCAGCCTTTCTGTGATGTGGAATAAGGCGTTTTCAGATAAAGACGATGAGCTGTTCTGATTCTGTTTGAATGACTTCTGCCCTTTGTCCAAGCTCAGGGTTGTTTTTTCCTCCCTCTGAAACTCTGAACAGAATATGTAGCTGTTTCTAAGATCAATTAAAGAAAAATCCGTAAGTACGGCAGTTACCTGCAGGCTAGATCCTATAGATATAAAAATTCCAAGTTCCCACAAACAGAAGATTAATGAATACTTACCTCTTCTAAAAGGTAAATGTGGAATGCTAAACACTGTTGGATTTTAGATTTACCTTTACAGAAGAGCTTTGCTGACAAAAGGGATTTTTTTTCTTTCAGTTTTAAAAAGGACAAATTTCGTGGCAGCTTCCATGCCAGTACTAACCCTTGGCCTAGACCTGCATGTAATGTATTTCAGAAGCTGTTATTGTAATTGAGAACAGAAAATTCTTCATCCAAAGCATTATGTCCACAAAATACAGTGAGTGAGAATAGGTTTCCTCTGCTGTGTAGGGTTCTCCTCTACCTCATCCTTCTTGAAAAATTACTTATTAAAACCCTTATTTGTAAATCCTTGTCATTTATTTATTATACTTACATATATACACAGAATGGTTGCAGCTGGGAGGGACTTTAAGATCATATAATTACAAACCCCCTGCCATGGGCAGGGATGCCTCACACTAGACTATGTCACCTAAGGCTCTGTCCAGCCTGGCCTTGAATACTGCCTGGGATGGAGCATTCACCACTTCTTTGGGCAACCCATTCCAGTGCCTCATCACCCTCACAGTAAAGAACTTTCTTCCATATATCTAACCTGAACTTCCTCTATTTAAGTTTAAACCCCTTACCTCTTGTCCTGTCGCTACAGTCCCTGATAAAGAGTCCCTCTGAAGCATCCTTGTAGGCCCTCTTCAGATACTGGAAGGCTGCTGTGAGTTCACCACACAGCTTCTCCAGGCTGAACAGCCCCAACTTTCTCAGTCTCTCTTCCTACAGGAAGTGCTCCAGCCCCTTGTCATCCCTGTGGCCTCCTCTGGACTTACTCCAACAGCTCTATGTCCTTCTTACACTGGGGACACCAGAACTGCACACAGTGCTCCCAGTGGGGTCTCATGAGAGCAGAATGATGGAGGGGAAGGATCACCTCTATCTGTATGTTCTCCTCTGTGTCATGTTTATGTGAACTGGATTACAGACACTTAACATCTGAATCCTTACTATGTTCCTTTTTCTCTGTAGTCTGTGCGTAAGCATATTGTAAAGTGTTTCATCATGAATTTGTCTCGAATGTCAATTTAGGGAAGTCTTTTACAGGCCACAAGCTAGTAGTGGGTTGTGTTGGTTTTGTTGGTTGGTTGGGTTTTTTTTTGTCAGTTTGCATTAATGTGCGTAATTGTACTAATACTTAGCCATGGGAGGGGGCAAGTGTAAATGTTGTATCTGTTATAAGAGTATGGAAATGTTTCAGAATTCAGTTGTCTTCATCACAGGTAGGAAAGTGAAGGAATTTCTGCATGTTACGTTTACTATCCATAGCCAGAAACTTAAAGAAGAGTGTTGTTATACTGGAGTGTTGTTATACTGCTTTAATGCAGGTTTTAATACATATTGTAATTAATTTATGTAATTTTAGATGTTTAGAAATTTCTGAGTTTTTTTTTAAATACCACTGTGGGCTGATTTTGTTCCTCCACATCATTTACCTTCTTGAAGTGCCTAAATACCCCAGATAGCATGCATTGGAGCTTGAAGACGTCTGGTCTATTTCATTTACACCAAATTTATAAAGAATTGCAGGTTATAGAAAGAGAATAATCTTTCTATAAGTGTGTGTGTATGTATATATGTGTGTGTGTTTGTGTTTATACACACAGTGAAAAATATATGAAGCGAAAACCAGAATGAGAATGTGAAGGAGTAATCATTGCCCTGTCTGTTAGTTTCAGTGTTCAACATTAAAATTAGACAGCCAAACAAAAAATTTGGGCAGCTGAAAAAGAGACATGCAAATGTGCTTCTGTATTATTTGAAAATTGAGGATATAGCGTAAACTCTTAGGACACAATGTCCTACTTCCATCTGGTGCTCCTGCATTTGATTAGAGCTTTGTTGTTCATTTCAGTGGTCCCAGATTTTGAGTTAGAGCAGACATTGGCACACTACAGCTTATTAGTTGCTTATGGATCCTGCAAGTCATCCTTGCATTCTGGCTGTTTTGCAACTCCATTTAATTTTCTCTTAGAAATTATCAGTGACATTAGAAATGGAGTTTGGCAGATACTCCATGTGGGTGGCTTTTACTGCAGTTGTTTCATTCAGTGACTGCATATAATTCTGTTTATTTAAGAACTCTGTGCTGCTCTCATCCACAACAGTATCCCAGCATCTTATTTTCAATCTTCCCTTTTTGTATAGCTTACTGATTTTCCATTCCTTTCATCAGGCTATGCAGATTGCTGGCACAAATATTGTGGCCACTGTTATTTCTGGCAGGAGATGTCTGTAGTGGCATGAATGATCTTCCGGAAGATGTTGTCAGCTGAATCCTTAAAAGGAAGTAATGATGTTAAATATTATGACACTTCCCTGTTCTTTGCCACTGTAGGGTGCTTCTACTGCATTACCAGCTTAAGGAGTGAAAGGACAAAATGAAAAGAGGATTTAATAGAAATGTGTTCTGTTCAAGTATAAACATGTTCAACATACTATTGAGTATATAAGAAAAGCCTCATAAAAGTATTCAAACGGAAAAGTTGATTTTAGACATATAAAATACAGAAATATCTTCCAGTACATGAAAGTATGTTGATATTTTTTGTTTTGAGGAATTTGGAGACTATAAATGTGAAAAAATGGGCACATTAAAATGAGGGGACACCTTTCCTCAAAGGTTATAATAAATGTACTTTTTAAAGTAAATTTAAGGTTTAGGGTAAATATACTTTAATATACTGTCAAGAAATGAGACACATTCTCAGAATAATTATCTACACTGAGAAAATTACCTTAGAACCAAGAGACAGCACTTGCCGAAGGCTGATACCCTGCTGTTGGAAATGTGTTCCGACTAAGCTCCCTAGCAGACTGGATCCTCTGTGCTGGCATGACACTTAGGTGTGCTGAGTCACTTGTTGGTGTAGTGCCAAACACAGGCACAGAGTAGGAGGGATGTGGATGACAGTAATAAAAGTACCCTCGGGAAAGAGATCTCTGCATCTCGATGAGTCTTTAAGAATAAAAAACCAAACTACTGTAAACCACATTTTTAGTTCACAACCATGTTTTTTACTTAACTTTGTGAAAGTGTGCTAAATAGTACAATTAGCCAGAAAAAAATATACTGCCTTGTCACTGTAATACAGTGGGAGGGAAACTAAAGTGTTTTAAAAGGAAGACATTGAATTGTTTTGCCTCACAGAGTCAACAGACAGAATTGGGTATTTTCTGTTTCATGTGTTACTAACTATGCACACACATAAAAACATGTATGTTTGAGAATAGTAAGCATAAGCCAATTAAAGTTGAGAAGTTTTTTCCTTTGCCAGTGTCATTTCTGAGACACACATCCCTATCTCCTGCTAACAGGACTGAAACTAGAGGTAAATTATGTTTAGTTTAGTTTGAAATTTGCCAGTCAAGTTATCAAAACTGACAGTGAAAAGATAGGGAATCAGAAAGGTTTAAGACCTTGCTTGAAGTGGATCTGTACCTTTTTTTGTTGTATTAGATAACAATTTAAATCATGTCTTTTAGTAGATTTGTATTAGTAGTTATGAGACAGACTGTTGAAAAAAAGGTCTTTCAATTCTTTGCTATTTTAATTGTTCACCCTTTGAAATAAATGGGAGAATCAGTTGCTTTTGAACATTAAAATTCTGAATAAGTTATTGAAACAAGAAGACCTGCCTTTATTTTTCTGTCTGCTTATGGACATTCACATCCTGGTCTCAATTATCTTCCTCTGTACTTGTGTACATTTGCTGGCCTGTCCAGCACTCCATGCCACTGATGGAGTTTGTTTTTCAACAAATTCCGATATTACAAAGATAGGAAAACAAGAAAATGAGAAGACTTTCTGTTCAATGCCACAATCCCATTTTTCTTTCTCTTGCTTTCTGGAAATTATGCTGTTCCATTTTAATAACAACAGATTCCCTTCCAATTCAATCTAATAATTGCCCAGCCCAGTCATCAGAGAGCTAGGATATTCTGTTACATAGATAATCTCCCTCTAACAGCAGTTGGGTTTTTCCTTTCTCCTGCTTACACTGTGAATACTATCAGTTCCTCAGACCTTCCCAGAAAAATGGCTGTGAGCTTGAGGACTCAGATAAGACTGTTTCACTTTGTTTTTATGAGATGACCTTGGAAATCTTTTAGACAATCTGTGTTTTGAACAGTTTTAATTTTTTGTGCAATTGTATGGTATGTTAATTTCTGAGGCCTCAGTTTCTGCTTCATTGCTTTTATTGCTGTTCCTTTCTTGGTTTTAGCAGTGACTGTACTTTAACTAAGTTAAACCTTTTTCTTTAGACTTTCTCACTTGTTGCTCCTTCCCAGGAGGATTAGAAGTAGATGTAGAAGGTCATGAGACCTAAATTGTGCATTCTAGTTCAATCCTGCACTATTCTCTTCATGTACAAATCAATGGGCATTGATCCTGTAAATCTATAGATATACAACTTCTCATACACTTTTAAAAAATAATACAGGTAGCCTTTAAACTGATTTTAAAGTTTAAAGGAGAGGGCTAGGACTCAGGAATTTGGAAATTCCCATGTGAAAGAAGCAGGGGACAAATTAAAATGCTAAAGTAATTTTGTACCGTCTGAAACTGACTGTCGAGGACTTGCACCCTCTGCTTAATTCATCTCTTGTAAAATTTCTGCCTACTGTATTGGAATCGGTGGAAGACTTACTTAAGGAAAGAGAATTGTAGCTATAAATGTTTACTTTAGAAAGGCTTATTGGTAGACAGATGCTAGAGAGGATTTCTCTGCCTGAATGTGGGAGTCAGTGGAACAGATCATCTGGAGTGATTAACTTTTTAGAATACTCTGACCCACTAGGACAGGTGAAGGTTGGCAGGCAGATACATGTGATAGCTGCAAGCTTTCATTGTTCTATAACTTAAAAAAAAATAAAGTGGGGGGCACACACATTTAAGAAATTTATATGCAAATTCAGTTAGTCCACCTGAACAGCAGACTCTTGGCTGCCTTCCTCCAAGAGGCATCAAGAATTGGAGGCGATTAAAAAAACCAAACAACTAAAACCTGGAAAAAAAAAATAGTCCACAAAACAAATAAGTGTATGAAAGTACAAACAGCTTGAGTTCTAGAGTAAGATCGAGGCTTTTTTTGTTTGGGTTTTGTACTTGTTTTGTTTGCTGAGATTTAGGCCCTGGAAGATTTAAGGCCTCCTTTGATACTTGTTGCTTATTCTCCCAGTGCTACTGAATAGGTTAGGATAAACCTGCTACATAATAACCTCTTGTTTCAATGGAGATTTTCACAGAGCTCTCAAACTTGTCTAATATGCCTTCAGTTTTTTAAATTAATTTTTAATTGTATTTCTTTTTCAAATATTTCAGGCATATGGCTCTGGTTGTGATATTGTTATTCTGGCAGATGACTTTGAATGTGTTCAAATTATTCCTGGTGCTAAACATGGAAATATCCAGGTCAGTTGTGTGGAGTGCTCCCAGCAGCAAGGCAGGGTAAGGATTTTAATAAATTTCTGTAGTTTTGGGTTGGTTTTTTTTTAATGGAATACTCTAAATGAAATAAACAGCAATATAATACATTAACATTGTTAATGAGTTAATTTCATGGCAAAGATCTTTCTTTACTGATCTGTAACTTTGAGTAACCCTTTGAGGTTTGTGTTACTCAGAATTGTTTCAATTTAATAGTATTGGGGGGGGGGGGGGGAGAGAGTAGACATTGTGTAAAAACGGGTTTTATTCCTT
>JBCJKH010067849.1:4401-41270 GCA_039877255.1 Loriculus beryllinus | reverse complement strand
AAGGGAGAACAAGCCTTAGGGACCGGTGTTTTCTAGCAAAGGAAAATCGATCAGTTACATAAAAAATGTCCTGACAGTTTGGCACACCTGTATTTAAGGTCTTTAGCGAATAACACCACAGCACAGTGAAATGTGTTTTCTATTGGGTTACATGAAGCCAATATTTAGATTAATTTTACTTGACATTCTCTACTTCAAATCATTACTTTTTTCATAAAAATGGAAAAAAAAGTAATAAGATAGATTCCCCTGAGGAACATTTTTCCAGTGTGAAGAATTTGTATCAGGGACTCTGGCCAATGTACAAATTTAGTATAAAACAATCAAGTGCAATTTTACCTGTAGCTTTTTACCACCCCACCCTCAGTCTCCTGAAGTTAGCATTGGTTTTCCATTTTCTTCTCCTCTGTCTTACTTAGGATAGTACTGTGACCCACAGTGTTGTGGAAACAAATAGTTCCTGGTTGGTTTGATTTTTGTTTATCTGTCTTTCAACTTTTGTGAGGTTTCAACTGCAGCTCACATTAACAGAGAACATAAATCCCTGTCACTACCATATTCCAGTTTTACAGCTGAAGCACAAAATGGACAAACAAGAGGCAGAAGGACTATAACAAAAAAAGAAAAAATCCTTATCTTCAACTTTTATCTCTTCTTTTAGATATCTCCCTAATTTTACAGTCCTCTCTCCCTGCTTCGCTGCCAGATGGGCTGTTGAAGCCTCTGTAGGACAACCAGTAGCCGACAGATTTTTCTTTAAAGGAAATGGCCCTTTCTAATCTTCCCCTGCTACATCAGAACTATGCAAGAAAGAACCAATTTTGCTAGGCTATTTTGAAGGTCCTAACATTGATGTGCAGTAGTAGTCAGGGACTCTAACAATCTAGCAACAGAAATGCTGGTTAGAAACTAACATTTTTTTTCTAAATCACTCGAAGTTCAATGCAACCAGCTTTTTTTTTCTTTTGAATTTAGTTATCGATAACACAAATATAACTCCATGGAGAGGATCCTTGGGGTTTGTGCCTAGACTCCTTTTTGATGCAAAGGAGGGATGAGGGATGGTCCTTGCCTCATTCCACCCCAAATGGTCTTGAAATGACCCAACTACACACTCTGGTAAGGTAGTTTGAAGGCACTCGGAAGACTTGCAGTTTAGACATACCTTTAGCACTGTAGGAGGATAGTTCAATCAAGGAAGAAACTACACAGCCATAATGAGACACACTCAGGAGTAGCTATGGATACTACAAGTACAGCTCTTCCTCATCTGTTTATCCAGAGAGGTGAAAACCATAGATAAAACTGATAAAGTTATAAACTCACTGCTTTGACATTTCAACTGAAGTGCTGCCAGCAGTTTCTCACTTGCACATTCAATTCCCGCTGTTTTTATCCTATGAAATTTCATTCCTTAAGACAAGTTCATTTATTTTTCCTTATACAACGGTGACACATCCTTGTGCAAAATACTGGTATTATGTTTCAAAATAACATTACATATTTAAAATAGATTTGAGAAAAGGACTTAGTTATTACAGGAACTGGAAACTGTTCTACTTTAACATACACTAGAATTTATGCGTCGCCATCTCAGTCTGGTACTAGTCAAAAAAGAAGACAGAATATTGGACTAAGGAGATCCAAAGTTTACTTGTAAATCAGGTGGCCATTTCTAAGCATGTCTGTGTGATAACTTTTGACAGTGAAAAAGGCATTTGGTCATAGTTTCGTACATACACAAATCATTAAGATTTTTACTTACACTGTATACATATTCATCAGTCACAAACAGTTCCACACAAGCCATGATCAGGAACAGAATATTTGCACTTAAAAAAAAGACTTTTTTTTGAGCTATCAGCAACTCAAGGACATACCAGGAAGTGGTTATTTAAAGAGTTTTCTGATCTTCACCAAGGAGTTTGCTGCTAAATGAAAAAGAATATACAAGTACAAAAGCAGCAGTTCTCTGTGCTACAGTCACTGAGGATGAACAGACTTTCCCAATCTTTCCTTTCCAGTGAAGCATCATCCACACTCTGTGCAGTCCAGGAACATCTCTGGCACTGATGTTTTAGTGACCCTTTCCCACAAATTATTCCCTTACCTGATTAATCTTATTGTAACACCATTTATGCTGATCTAATTTCATTTCCAATTTCAGCGAACTTCTCTGCCTGCCAAGAGCACTCATTACTCTACAACACTATTTGAAACCCAGCCCCAGCAAAACAGAGGGTTCCTAAAATAGTCCATGAGTTGTTGCAAGTTAATGCCAGAATGAAATCAAATATTTGCCTTTGATCTTCCAGCTACTCTATCTGATCTCTGATGAGAAGACACCAAAAGTTGTATTTTTGTTTACTATACTTCATATAATGCCTATCTGTGGAGTGATGGGCTTGATATATTAATCTGTGCTAATCTTACCTCTGAATTCACAGAGGAGCAGATCTGAATGCTACTTTTAGGAATTGCTAGCCAAGAGATTAGCGCACAAGAAAGTGCTGCATAACATGAAAAAGTAAATACACACTGCAGCAAAGATGAATGAAATAAAATCCAAAGGACAGTATCCACAATTGCATAGAGAACGTCTAGAAAGAGCAAAAATAAGATTTTCTTGTTAAACTGAATGGATGGAAGCTTTTTGTTTGGTTGGGTTTTTTTTAAACCGTGAAGATGTTCTGAAGAAAAGGACTCAAGAAACAATTGGAATTACTTATGTATTCAAATTTTACTCAAATAGTCTAAAGTCTGTGTTTTGAAGAAATTTAAGCAAACAAAGGTTTGGTAGGGTATATTTTCAAAGCCTTACTAAAATTCAGGAATACTGAATGTGGAATAAATAAAATGTAAGCAAAGAAATGCCTGATGAAGAAACTGTGATTTATGTTCAGTAGGTATGATATTATTCACAGTGTTTTAAACAACCCACACAACCACAAAAGGGAATCAGAAAATGTGATTTTTTGAAAAATGCAAAATCTGCTATGGCTAATCTTTGGGGGTCAGTGTTGTTAAATAAACAAACACATACACACACACAGACCACCACATAAAGACAGGAGTACAACAATCCAAAATCTTTACTATCAGATGTTAAATTTGCACAACTTTTATTTCTTCAAATAAAAGCTTTTTCAGTTCATGCTGAAGATACCTTTTGGTAAATGGCATTACTCTATCACCACTCACTAAATGAAAATAGGCTGCATAATGGCAAATTTCAGTTAATTTCATTACCAAAAGTTTGCAAGGCTAACTTGTAAAACAAGTGAGAAATTCCTTTCCAGGTCTTCACTTGAACTCTTGCTGCTTTTTGTTTCTCAAAAGGTTTAAGAAAGGGGGATTGGCAGTGGAAGATGGAGGTAAAACTAACAGCGATGCAGTAATATGTTTCCTTCCAGCTAGGAAGGCTGCCTGGTGAATCTTTCAGCAATACAGGAATATTGGCAAAAGTTCTTCCCATCCCCTAAAAGAGTCATCTGGATTACATCCTCTCTAGCAGTGGGATTTAACCACTTGTCAAGAAAGACAGCCCTTTTCATTAGGTTTATTTATTTATTTAAAGAAAACAACTTTAAAACCAGTCCCATTAAAAAAAAAAAAAAAAAAAGAAAAAAAAAACAGAAAAAGGAGGCACATTTGTGTGGGTTTCTCAAGACCCAGACTGAACTTCACAAGGCCTTCAGGAAGAGTAACTGGTGTTGGTTTATATACTCAGAGTGTTGCAAGAGTCCCACTTATTCATGAGGCTGATCACAACATTCCTGTGGGGTGAAATTACTATAGGGTGACAACACTGATAATTTTACAAGTATGAGGATGGGAATAGGGGGGCCAACATCCTCAGACAGAAATCTGTTTGCCTGCCAAAAAGTTCTGCAGTTGAACAGACTGGAAAAGGGTCATAGCTGTAATCAGTATTTCCCCAGCACGAGAATTCCGAAGAAAGATACTAAACCAGGTAAGTAAATCACTATACTGCAGCTTTCTTCAACATTGATCCATTAACACTATCAAGGGAAAGGTTTTTTTCCATGTCTGCAACTCCAGCTGAAAAGTGATGATTTTGGTCACAGTTTAAGCACACCTTTGAGTAGGCTTTGGGATGTCTATAACCATGGAAGACAGCAGTTTTGCTCCTGCTCTGGTCTCAGTGTTGGCTTTCACAGGACCTATGGGAGATCCTCTGACAGCAAGCAGGTTTGAAAGCAGCTGTGATTACAGTCACTCTGAGGCTGCCAAATACCTCATGTGGGGTGAGACAATGCCCCATTAAAATTTTCAGCATGTTTGCTGCCACCAGAGATTTTACATTTTGATAAAGAAAGTGCAGGATTAAGACATCAGACAGTATGAGCACTGGGGCAGGGAAGGAGAAACAGGGAGGAGGAACAACAAGAAAATAAACCAAACCAAGGCTGTACAGCAGCATAGTAAGAACTGAGGGCATGTATGCTATGGAAAGATACAAGACATTTCAGGTACACAAAATGGTCCAGCTATGGCAAGGGCTGGGAACCTAATAGTAGTATAGGGATCCACATTTGCAGAGTATTTTAACTCACAGTTTTACAGCAAACTTTCCACAAAGGTTCAAATGCCCACTCTTCCCAAATGTAACATTTTCACATTTCAGTCTTTCTGATAGTAGATACACCTCTGCACACTTTCTCTGGTATATATGTCATCGCTATCTCTGGTAGATATGTCACTGTATACCCTCTTGGCCAGCATGCCATTCACAACTACTAGCGCTCGGAAAGAAGTACACCATATCACACCAAGATGATCCACCCAACAACCTCTACAGATCTGACACACGTCACTCACAGCAGAGCTATCGGGATGCTCTGAAATTAGCTCAGCCCTTTGCTCTCCAGAGACATTTGTAAGCTACATTTGGCACAGTTCTCAGAGTACATGCAGACCACCTTCCCCACTGCTTTAGACCATCCTGACATCTGATAAACTCATAACACAACCATTTTATTAATCTCTTCTGTTATTATTTTAGTCATCACACATCTGCATGTCAGATAATTCAACACTTTCTTATGAGTTCCTTGTGAACTTCTCTCCAAAATTATTTCCTCTTATTTGGTTCATTCTGTTTACTCATACCAAGTAGATCAGCGAAATATTTTGGATCAGTGTCAATGAGTTAACACTGGATGTTCAAATGCAAGAGTGTTGATTTGATCTGCTGCTCATTTATCAAGACAGCGTTTTGTTTGTCAAAGGATGTTGAATCAGTTTGGAAATCTAGAAATAGTAATACACATGCAAAAGGGTATAACAACAGATTGCCCTATCATTTAGTATTCTTTTAGTTTACCATAAAGTTTAAGGAGGGAATTCATGATAACTTATGAAAACATAGCTGCAAGAACACTATCAAGGAATGAATCCAAAGATTTTATAATGAAAATCAGGTTGCTAGACTGAGTGCTAGATATAGTCTAAGTCCATATCATATCCACTAAATTCTTTACTTCATTCTCGGCTGCAAGTTACCCAGCAGTTTCTATTACCAAAACAATTTTATCTTAAGTTCTATAGAGGTACAGGCAAAAGCAAAAGGAGGAAGGCATGCCTCACTCAGTTCAGGCAAAGGCTGCTTTGGATGGAATGTTCTCGTGTTACAAGTAACCACAAACTTTTGCCATTGTCATATTTTCAATGAACTTGTGAAATGTACAGGAAAGAGACTCTGCATTCACTGGAGATGTCAGTCTTGCCTACTGACATCTTACTGGAAAAAGAGGAATAAGAGCTTATAATGCCACAGAATCACATCACCTCCTCCATGAAAAAGCCCCTCAGCATTATTTGCTCATCATACAGAATTCACTAACTGTCACAGAATTTGAAGACTTTGTGCAGGTTAAGAATTAGTGATGATGTGCTTTGGAAGAGTAAAAAGGAGCTGTGTTCTGATGTTTTGTTGGAATAGCACAGCTACTATTCTCCACCAAAACAGAGCTCACTCATATTTGGCACTGTGCACAAAGCTGGATTTTCAAATGGCAACTCAGTAGCCTTAAACTATGGGATTAGTGCATTCCTAATGACTTTTAAACAAGCAGAATACCTCAATTTCAGGGAATAAGGCCTCCTTCCTTCGAGAAAAAGAGAAATTCCTCTTTGGCCAAAGCCTAGCCTCTATTCTCTCTGCCGATGCTGATATACTAGGCTTCAGCCTTTGAACAGCTGACTACATTTTTATCTTAACACTATTCTACTTTGCCTTTGCTATCATTTTAGAATTATGCATAAAATGGATAAGATTACTCAGCTCAAAGAAAAAACTCTTGGCTTATCATGGCATTTCTCACTATCTCCCTCACTAACAGTATAATACACTGGTTCATAAAGAACTAAAAGGACTGGCAGCTACATTCAAGATGTTATGTATACTTGTCTAAAATTATCATACGCTATTTCTTAAACAATTCATATAATGTGACCAGCTAATTAAAAAAGCTGTATCATAAAGGCAAGTTACATTTTAAATAAAAATGAAATACCAAAAATAAGTTTAACCATGCTACCTAAATATATCTGTAATATAACCTTCATCTGGAACAATAATGAACATGGATAGTATCAATTTTTAGTATTTGTTTGGCAAAATCCTTCGTTCTTTTACTTCAGTCATGAATGCTTCTGACAACAGATACTTGGCTGAGAAGCTGGAAATCAAACTGTAAATACTGCTGTAAAAGGTAACAAACGGCATCTTAATCTTTCACCAAAAGAGGATTCTAGCTTTACAGTGCAAGAGCAGACCAGCCTATGTGATCACATCTCATCCTTTTTGCTGGTTACTGTATTGTACTGTACTGTTTCAGGCATTCCTTGCTGAACCCAAATTGTTTACAGGTGAAACAGAACTATAATCTGTAAAGTAAAACCAGCAGACATATTGGTCCTTTTTCTTTCAGTATAATAGAAGCATCCACTTAAGTCATCAGGACAGACCTTACTTTTCCACTGCTCTTAAAAGGTTGGACACCCATTTGAGCACACACACACGCAGGGAAGTCAAAAAGAAGCTTGAGGAATCCCAAATCAGCTTTCTAAGGTTGCCAAATAAAACTGTGTTTTCTTGACATGAGAGCAGAAAGAACAAAACGTTCATCCACCTTATATGACAAATAAGAATTCTGCTGCTCAAATTTTCTTCTAATTCCACTTCCAAAGTTGTTCCCAGAATTTATCCTCTTGCACAAAAGCGAGCAAGCGGATTTTGTAACAATTGCCGCTTATAGACAATAAAGCATCTTCTTCTTGCCATCTTAGGAATGCCAGTTCTCCAGTGTTTGCAAGTAATTTTTAAAATGTGGTTAACACCCCAACATTTTTGCCATTGAAGCAGACAGATCTAAGTACAGATGAAAAGCAAAGTCTCCAGGATCTGCCAGGATTGCTATTAAAAGAGCTGAACCTCAGAAGCCCTGAACACTCAAAGATCTGCTGAATTTCGAGGCAGAAACAGTGACACTCTTGACTGTGCTTACTTTTTCAGGAAAAAAAAGAAAGAAGAAATCTTTCTTTGCACCTTCCATGGCTAATCCAGGTTTATGACTGACAGCAAATGGTCTCTGATGCATAAGTTTCCACAGTCATCCTGAGATCAGGTGGCTATGTAATAAAGTTCATTACAACTGCCCACTGATGTTTACCTTCATTCGTGAAAAGTGGTAGAGGCACATATCACAGCATTACATGCCTGAAAGTAGCTCTTTGAAGAAGTAGTAAAGAACTTGTTTAACATTCATTTCATAGCAATCTTCATTTTTGCATAGCAAAATATATTACAGCTGGCTACTCTTCTCCCTGAAACATTCAGGGTGTCTAACAATCTCTGTTAAAACGTGTTTGTCTAGCAAGGTCTCCAAGTAGTCTTAGAGCTAATTACAAGTTGATTAGAGAGGTTCATACATGAAAGCAATAAATCTCCCAAGTCTGACAATAAGTAAAACATTTCAGAAGGAATAAGAACACCCAGGCAGGTATGCACACGATACAGAAAAGCAACATGACCTTTATTTGCTCTTTGCTATAATCTGGAAGGGCTCCAATTCTTTTTGGATATCACAAGGACCTAATACCTCCTTCAGAAATAAAACTTAAGGCAATTCATAACTATGGAGCAGCAATCAGCACTCTTGTAACGACTTCACTTGAATGTTGCAGTTATTCCTGACATTTTTAGTTCACTTTTCTCTTGATATACAATACATACTTCTGTTTCAGGCTGTCATACTGTGTTGGCTCTCCAAGTCTTGTATATATGGTATACTGCCAGCTATGAAGTCATGCTAAGATTGTGAAACACATCAAAGCAAAGACATTCAAAGTTACTTCAGGCATTCCCATTTAATTTCCTCATTCTCTGCCTTAGCTGCAGTTTATGTTGCACTAAATTCAAGCATGAGCTTGAGATTCTGGTAATCCATCAGCAGAATAAGATGCAGACCTTAAAGACATTTTTCAGAAGTACTGTTAGTGGGTGAACCTCAAAGGCATTGCTGAAAATACCCAATATATTCTCTAAACCTCAAGTCTTTGCGTCAGCCTTCTTGGAATCAGCTGGCATCTTGCCTTTTCTTCTCCTAATACATATGAAATATTTCATGCTTTGGAAATTAAAACACACTTTTAGTGATGGTTTTGTTAGGTTGGTTTTTTTCAATCTCAAATGAAACCCCAAGTAGCTACATCTGCCTTGACTACTTGTAGTACGTATTTCTTGTGAAACTTGGATACAAGTAGATATGGCAACATGGTTAAGAGTAATTTTCAGAATTGGTAGCACCTCAACATGTAGGTTACTACTACAACTTTTTCACTTACAGGTCATATGCCCCTAAAGCAGATCTTTAGGTCATACTAACTGAATGGCCCAAGCAAAATCTGTGCTTAAATCTGTCTGCCTACCACTCTGAAATTCTATATTAATTTTTAAACCTGTCTTTTCACCAGCATAAAGAAAACATATTATTCCTAATAATAATTTGTTCTTTTGAGGTTCAGATGAAGGAGACATTAAAATACTAGGCCATATCTGTACTTATAGCGTGAGATGGCAAACTGATTCCTATTTCAACCTAGCTAAATGACCACTAGCTGTAAGGGATGCTGCTTTCTACTGACTGCAACTTCCCTTATCAGTTTGCTCAACAGCTGACACCACTTTCACCCAACAAACACCAGTTAAAGCCATCTAATTTGCATAACAGAACAATTAAAATGAAACTTAAGAACATTTCTGATTCTGATAATGAACAAAATTGTTTGGATTTTTATGAAGCCATCACTGTACACCAGAGTTAGCAGAAAAAGTTTACTGACAAATTTCTCACAGAAAGCACTGGCAGACAGCCCGATGTATCCATGCTAAGAGCATAATCTCACAACATTCTTCCATTGCCTTAAAAAATATATATGCATTTACTTCAAATATTTCAGGTTAGCAGCCTTACTGGCAAGACAATTTTATACTGCATCTGGCACAGTTTAAAGGCTCATTTTATATTAAAATTCAGGGACTGAAAAAAATGAGTGCAACAGTGGCCAGACTTTCACTGACCTAATTGCTCATCAAATTTAAGAATGACAAGCCTCTTTTTCTTGCAACTATATTAAACTTTTTAGAAACTCAGTTTTGAGGAACTGGATACATGCAAATTACTGGGGGTAGGGTTTGGTTGGTTTTATGATTCCACAAATAAAATACAAAAGGAAGAGTTGTCTGTGGGTTTGGGAATTATTTTTTTGCCTCTAAATTCTTATTTAAAAAGTGAAATTTTTTGTCTTTATAAAGAGAGGAAGTCGATGGAACCATTACCCATGCTCCCATTCAGACAGGCTAACACTTTGGCTGTGGATTTTTGTCTGACAGGACTTTCCAAGAAATCATCAAGGCACAATGCAAGTACAGTTAATATATAATTTTTCCCAATATTCTCTTGTCTTCTCTTTCTGTTCCCCAAGGAACCAGAGTCAGAAGTATTTCCAGGGCTCTGTACGGAGTTCCAGGACACCCTCATGCATTATGTCCAAGACAAAGCTCCCTTCAGGGTTCACTGTTGGTCTCTAAAACCCACTTAATTAAATGATTCTCGTCACTAGCCTTTCAGGTGGCCAAACCAAACAATATAGTCTTCTAAAACATTAATCTACCACATATTAAACCAAAATCACTTTGGAGCCAGTCTAGCCAGCAGCAAATCATGGTCTCCCCCGTGCCTCTTGTCTATGACAATGTCAGGTCTATAATGTTGTCTCACATTGCACTCAGTAGTCCTACTTCACTTCCCAGCCACATGGACCCCTGCTCTTCAGGGAGCCCAGAATTAACAATTCTAGCTCTCCCTTGTTCAGCAACTGACTGCACTGGTTCTCTGTAGCAACAGGGGACAGAACTTCTGTTTGCTTTGCAAGAGTGACTTTGTACCTCACCCATTCTTCGGGTATTTCTCAACATGTGCTAAAGTAGTTTATCATATTATGCATTGATTGCTTTCCTAATTTCCTATAAAAAGCCAACATCCTGTTTTAATTATGCAATACAAACAAAGGCATGGGCTTTTCAGAAGAAAAGCATGAAGGAGGTTGGTGGTTTATTCGTTTTTCTTTTACTTTC
This sequence comes from Loriculus beryllinus, assembly GCA_039877255.1. Taxonomy (NCBI): domain Eukaryota; kingdom Metazoa; phylum Chordata; class Aves; order Psittaciformes; family Psittacidae; genus Loriculus; species Loriculus beryllinus. The sequence continues at coordinate 30,607 of JBCJKH010067849.1, read as the reverse complement.
CTCTTCTCCCCTCTCACCAACTGTTTTAGAACAAGATAACTGTACAGAGTTCTCATTCTCCTGCATATATATAGGGGAAAAAGAAATCTAGTAGAAATTGTTACTCTAAGAGACAGAAGAGCATAAGGAAAATGCTATTGTACAGTCCATTAGAATGCAGAGTTAGAATAAATATTTAAACTCCATCTTTTCTGAATACTGAATGCATGTTAACTTTTCCCATTATTTTTCACTCCTCTCTAAGCACCAACCTGTTTGGATAGCTATACGACAACTTAAAAAACACATAAACCAATGTCAAATGGAGAACAAAGACAATCCAGTTAATGTCAGATTTTGACGGTTTTCCAGCATTTTTTAAGCCAATTTAGAGAGCCAGTGAAGTTCTTTGAACTATTTATAGCAGTGAACTGCATGAACAAAGCAAGAATGAATACTTGCACGAACCAAGCATGAGCAGACAGCTCAGACAACTACCCCTGATTTGAGCTACTCTAATGCTGTATAGCTAAGCTAGTAACAACTGCAATGATTTTCAATAGCTACCCTACCATACAAAGCACTTGACAGCATAAGGGTGCAGGAAGAAATATGTGTGGTAAACAAAGGGAATATAGGGGAAAAATCCACCAGCCACCTCAGCATCAAGCCTAACTGGTAGATGAACTGATGGAAAGACATGTTAAATACAACTATTACCTAAAAAGATTCTTTCACACACTTCCAAAAGATGCCTATAGGGTTCCAAGTGGATGAACAAGGTCTCCAGAAGAGAAAAATTACCCGACAATTCTATGACCATCATCATTGATGACTGCAGTGTCTCGTTCGTCACATTTTCTATCCTAGATCAGTACTGGATTTTTTATTATCATTGTTCATTTACTGCTTGAAAAAAATCACAGATGATGATTAAATTGATTTCTGGAAAGTTGTCAAAAAAATATTTAAGTCCCACATCTAATTAAGTTAATAGCACTGGACAATTCCTTTATGCCCACCCCCCCTCAGCATCACAAGCTAATTGAGCAATTATCAGAATTTGCACTAAAGATATCTCTGAAAGAGACAGGAATAGAAAACAGCATAGTTTTTGTATGATTTAAAGAAGTGGAAGGAAAAAAACCCTCCAAACCCATTAATTTCCACAATAACAACATCAGTGGATTAGTGTACTAAATGAAAAAATGGGTTTTAAAGGCACTTCTGCTTCACCGAGTGGAAATGACATGACATGCCGTATCCTGTAGCAACATGAACTGTGAACTCTATATGATACGGTATAGTAGTATATATATAATTCTTAGCACACATATATATATAACTATATATGCTATATTTTGTATATATTAGTTTACAGTATAACCAGTATTTCACCATTAACCTGTGCTCTGAGTCTAGGTGTGCATTCAGACTAATCAAGCTCTTATTTATTACTCAGGACAAGCATGTCCCCTTTCATGATCAGTTTTGGTGAGTCATGTATTCAAATGAAAACTTGAACTGTATGTGTTAAAATACAGAGAATCCCATAACAATGAGTCTTAGAAAAAGAACTATCTTGCACCAGTGCATTGCACTTCTCTAATGTCCTTCATTTAGAAAGCTTCAGAGCACTCCCCAAGATCATCTGCATTTTCATCACATTTTCTCAGGTCTAGACTATACAGACATTGCTTCTTACCCAAAAATAATTGTGGTGGAACCTGGCAACCTTGATCTGCTCTTACGAGGAAAGAGCTGTACAGGGCCTGGAAGAAGTACTGGCCAAGTGGCTGGCAGCTCCACTGCAAGACTGGGGTACTGGTGGGCAGGAGGTTAAACACTAGTGACACACACAACTGGGCAAGAACAAAGACTAGCAGCATATGCAGCCATACCAAGCAGGGCACTGCCAATTTTAAAGAAAAGATTATGCTTCCTTAATTCTGAATTCAGTGTTGGGCAACCTCCTAACATCCCTCTCAACCTGGCTGATTTTTATTCCTGTCACTAGAACACCAGGATCATGATGGTAGTTACAGAGACCACTTCTAACAGCAGTACAGCATCTCCCAAATCAAAAATCATCTGCTTCTGCAAATTGTTGTGTCCCAGGAAGTTTCATGTCCAAAATCTAGACCCACTTGGCCATACCTTGCTTTGAGATCAGACTCAATATCTGCGTTATCATTAGGTATGTTTCTTCAGTATAGCACCTCTCATACTAGCCAGGTCAGTCAGTCTTAATAAAAATCCATGCCAGCATATTGGAAAGATTACATGTATGATTCACTCTTTTAATGCAATTACTGTGATGTTTTTATTGGAAAACTTTCACATTCTTCAGATTCTCAGTGCTATTCCTTGCAAAGAGACCTACAAGCACAGAGTGGTGTTTCTTTTATTTCACATCTCCAAAACAAGTACAATCAACCCAGTAAGATTTCAAAACATATAAAGAATTAAGCCAGGGCTACACAAGTTGTCTGGTAAAAAGCAACAGTCACTGTTTATCATACATTTGATGGAAGAAACAGAGAAATTTAAAGAAAATAAAAGGGAAAAAAGTTGCCCCCCTTGTAGCAATGCTTTATCTAAAAGCTACCAGCTGAACTGAGGAGAAAGTTGCTCACTACGTTAGACCATTGATTTATATTGTCCAAACATACACATCCAGCTAAAACATTTTATGCAACCACCATTCACCACCAACAGGATTATATGTGATACAGTTGTATCTATGCCAGGGTTGCTGCAGAAACAGCACTGACTCCAGCCCAGGGAGGGGGTTGGGGGAGCAGAATGATGAGGGAAAATGACACTCAGATATTTAATAGCAGTTCAAAAATTTGTTGAGTGTGATTAGTACATTGCAGGTAATAGATTAAAATTACTTCATACTTCAGGCATCTCAAAATGTTTAAAGGATTACAATAGGTAAGTATTGCTTTAAGGAAGCACCACATGGGATCACTTATTATGCAGTCGGACCTCAAATTAAACACATGGAAAAGAGAAATGCTTTGGTAATTTACTCTACGCCTACCTCTAAAACTCCCTGTTTCATCTTCTGCGCTGCCTGTTCGGTTCTGTGTCAAATTGTCTCCTAATGTACTCATAAGTCCTGCCTGTCTCTTGTTACTGCACAGGCGTGTGCCAGGCAGCAAGCCAAGTGGAGGCATACATCTTGATGGCTAACTGATACCAGCTGATTCTCTGCCTCCTATAGTTAGCATGATCCATTGAGGCAGCAGAACCACAGCTCATGTCCATATTCTAATCATGAGCACACCTGCCTCACACAAGTTTCAGGCACTGGTCTTCAAGCTAGTGCAATTTCATCTGGAATAAAGACTTGCGATAGTTGGACCAATTCACTCCAACCTAAAGTTTTCCATATAAATTTCTCTTTTTGTTTTAAACCTGGTGAAATTCTTTCTTCCTCATGAAAAGCACCAAAAAAAAAAAAAAAACCAAACCCAAAAAACCCTACTTTTGTGGCTGACCTGTTTGCATAAATTCAAATTTAACTGGATATAGGAGTTAAAAAAGTAACCATTTCCCACTCATATGTGACATTTTCAGGTCAGCACAGACAGAAAAAGAGTAACTCTTTGAAAAGCACTAACCACCACACACATCTGTATAAGTTCCTTTTTGGTTTTGGGCTCCACCACCCCATCTCCCCAAATACCCATGATGAACCAGGACAAGTACTATAGTGGCAGACATTAACTATTTTCCTCTAAACAACTCAGCCACAGTGTCACCAGCTTTCTCTTCCCTACACATCAGCAAACACAAAGCACTCTCGGTACCTCCAGGACTCTATTCTTCTCTGGGCTACTAGGACTCAAGATAAGGCATTTAACTACATTAGGTCTCAGTTCAATACTATGGCGGCCATGCTCTCAGATAGACTAGCCTTTCCACAGAGCATCAAAATCTGCTTCTTGTGTCTTTCCTCTCCCCCAGCTTTTGCCCAGAAAGCTGGCCACATATACATTGGATACAGATGACTTGCATCTCTTCATAACAGCCCAACTGAAAATCAAATTGATAATTCCTTCCCCAGAAAGCTCACAAGTTAGGACAAACCTTTAGAGACAGAAGCTATTTAGGAGCAGAGAAGGGGATGAATTTTTTAGACATGCACAGAAATGGCTTAATTGAAACACTCACAAGCCTCGATGAGAATCTGCTTCACTAATCATATTTAGAGCCTCAGATGCTCCTGAAAAATGTTGCAAGCTCTCCAAATCCCAACTCATCCAACAGAGTAACAAAAGGGTGCAGACATACCAAGATAAACAAGAACAAGTGCCTCCTCCACAGGCAAAAAGTACCAAAAATTTTCAAGATAACTATGAGAATACACAGCTGCCCAGATCCTCTTGTGCACAGGAAACAAAATTTCATCCACATATCTTCCACTTAATCTATCAAGCACCACCACTTCTCCACTGTCCAAATCCATCTCCTCTTTTTCCCCAGCCTACATTTAAATAACACCCTCTTTCTATACCTTAATAATTAGTTCCAGCACCTCAACACCCACTTTGCTGCAGCAGTCACTTACCTCCATTATTCAATGCAGAAAACCAGAGGCTGCTGCTCACCAGAGGTCAGCTTCTCCTTTAGTTTTGCAGTGTAAAAGAATTAACTGTAAATCAACAACTACCATGCTTCTTTAGAGAAAAAATCCTGCACAGAGCAGACCTATGCTCAAATAAGGGAACAAAGCCTTCCCATGGCATGCCAGCAGGTCACAGGCACACCCCTTGTTTGGATGCCATCACCTGTGTAGCACAGGTGGTAGGAATCAAAGCCTTAATCACCACTCAACCACATTTTAGCTGGTTCAGAAAGATAACAGCATCATATCAACAATGCTTTACAACTGCAATAAATGCCTTGGTAGCATTTTATTTGCAAGGATATTAATAAAACTGTTTATTTTTTAAAAGTGAAGAGAGAAGCTTTCCTCTCAGAGCTGTCAAACTCTCCAGCTTTTCCTTGAATCCTTTCAGTGCATTATCCAAAGAAAAAAATTGCAAGACTATAGTTTTCCTTATGGGAATCATGTTTCCTTCTCTGACAAATCTTTCCTGCTGTCTCTCCACTGGTCTTAAGGATTAGCCCAAAAGAGCAGAGAATTAGTCTTCTTCCTGCACTCTAATTCCTATTCAACTTAGTCTGAGCCACTTTCCTTATACTTTTGCATGCTTTCTTATGTGAAAATCTATGGTTAAGTAAGAATTTGACATTTCCTTAAAATTCATGTTTTGTTGGCACTGATGCTTTTAGTAACAGGGTGAAGATACCCCACTACTATAGTATTCAGTGCTGCTCTGTGATGAGCATGAAAACACTGCCAAACCAGCAGCACTAGAGAAGGTGGCCAAGCACCATGTGCCCCTTTGCCTGCAGTCCCCTCCACATTGAAGAGGCCGGGCACATCCCCTTGCTTACATGCACACAAGTGTGTACACTGTGTTAAGCTTGATGGATTTTTCACTGGAAATCATCTTCTGGAGTGACTGAGAAGGTGCACCTTTAAAATGATTGGGAATAGTCAGTGGTTTACAGCTCCAAAAGAGATTCATAGAGTCTAGCAGGAGTCAGCAGAGATATTTCCATTCGCAATAAGGAATGCCATTAACAACATTTTGAAAAGTAGGAGTAGAATCCCATCTTCATTACCTCAGTAATCCTGGAAGGAGAAGAAGCCAAGAAACTTGTATGTTTAAAATTTCAGTTACATAATTTCCTTCATGTTTCACAAGAGACAAATCTGCTTGCCTTTTTCTGTGTAGAATAAGAGCCAAAGTTTTCCCATGCATTTCATTCCAAGTTTGCTCTTTATTTTATACCTTCATTACTATATAACCTTTGTGGTTATATGTGGTTGTGCACTACAGTCCATTGCACTGAAATATGTCTTTTCACTTTTAAGATTACCATATGAAAAAAGGTCAGGGATTGGTTTTAAAATAAAATGCAGAGATGTGGATACAGATATGGAATACACAGTTTGCACAGCAGGCATCCTATGCTTTGTTAGCAAAACTCATCTTCAGTAGCAGTTCTGCTCCTTCAAACACAAAGAGTGTCTAAAGTTACCTCTTAGTATCTCCTTCTCTGTTACTGTTTATAAGCTTATCTCATTAATAGAGGTTATATGGTTGTACATGCATTCTGCTGTTTCACTTTTTTTTTATAAAAAACCCCAAGTTTTGATGCATGATATAGTAGGATACATGGTGGAAAGGAGCTGCAGTTAGGCTGAAAAACAGTGGTGTTTTGACTGGCTTAATTTCTACGCAGAGCATGGTTGGAAAGGTACTTAGAAAAGTGCCTCAGGATGTGAAGCCTCCCAGGACCTCTCCTCTTCTCCATAGACTCAGCACCTCTTGTAGTGTGACTACTTACATAAAAGGAACAGGCCTATATCTGAAATACAGCAACCTACAGAGGGAACAAGGGCAGCCAGCTAGAATACAGCAATTCCTGATAGGAAAAAAGCATTGGAACAAACCCTTCTGTATTAGTGGTTTGTAAATGCTAAAGTTTAGCAAAATAGTAGATTTCATGTAGACATCTTTCAGTTGTACTTGATAAATTGTTACACAGACCTTGACTAGCATTCACAGCTATTTTGTCCTGGAACTCCTTTGATAGTGACTCACACCTTTCTGCTTTACCTCATTTGCTCTACTGTTTTCTACTGTCACTGTGTCTTGTTCAACCAGTACCTAATTTGCCAACAGAGCACATTTGCTTCTCCTGTGTATGCTTTTGTTCTATATGCCAAGGTTGCCTATAAACTTTATCAGTGTCCTTCAACAAGTAATCTATTGCTCACCATCTCATGGTTTGAAGTTCTGAAATTTCACCCCTTCTTCCAGCAGAACTGAAATGAGAGAGATTACCACTGTCATGTCAGTGCCACTTCTTTTCCAGACTTGCTTCACTCTTGAAGAATCCTTTTATTCTGGGAGCAGTAACAGGAACTTGTTCAATTACAAGAAATTTCTCTACCATCAGATTAAATGTGAGTCTTCAACCACCAATAAAAGTATTTACATTCGTTTGAGAACCACATCTTCAGTTGTCCCTAAATTATGGTTTGACCTAGTATATTTGCTACATTTGTTTAATATTTTCTATTTTTTTTAAACACTGCACCAAAACAGGATGTCCTACAAGAACTGGCAGTAAAACCTGTGATCATTAAAGATCCAGTACTACATTTTGCAACATTTTTGATGAATCACTGGATAAATATTTGGCCTGAGCGTGATTTCTGCAAGCTTGAATTGACTTTTCTCACCCTATTTTCTTGTCTCTTGATGCTTTGATCTTGTGTAAAAGGAAGAATGGGCCATAAAAACACTTAAACAGATATTCTGGATTCACAGAACATGTTTTTTCCATTTTGACAGTTTTTAATGATGTTTCTGATTTCTTGAAGAACTGTAAAAAGACAAACTGTGATTTCCACACATACGCGCCCCCCCAAAAAAAAAAAAAAAGAGAAAAAAGAAAACCAGAAGATATCCAAAAATAGTTATAAAAGAGATATAAGGATATTCCAGCTAAAATTCACCAAAACAAGTATCTCAAGAGGTACATTATGAAATTGATACAAGCTTTACAAAGAATAGCTATAATTATACACTGAAAACAAAGGCATTTTTATACTGTCATCAAACTACACTCAGTAAAAAGGCTACAATTAATGAAGAAAGATTTGCTGGAGGTGGGAAATACGAAATACATTCAACAGGTATTAAGACAAACTCAGAAATTAATTTTGAAATTAAAGAAGCGGAAAGGAAGGCAGCTGAAATTGAGAAGGAAAGCATTGTGCTGCTCGTAAATTGGAGAAGTTAGTTTAGTGCTCGACTAATATAATTTTTATTCTTATTTTCCTCTGTAGAATGCCAAAATTGTCAGTAGTCTTTACTGCTGTGTTATCAGAAACTATATAGACACATCACAACTAAAGCTGTTCACTAGAACCAAAACAACCAGGAGGAGAAAAATGTCTCAAGATATATATGAGAAATGTATATAAACCTTTTAAAAAGCCACAAACTTCTCTCCAGGTACCCTAAGTTTTTTGTTTGCCAAGGTAATAGCTTTGATGAGAACTAGCAAGACAATGAAAAAAAAAATCTAGTTTGAGGCTTCTTTGGTTATTTCTTACTGAGATACATTAAAAGGCACATTTCTAAGCCAACATCTTTAAAACTGCTCACACATTTCTGCACTTTTCTGTAATGTAATTTGATGAAGCTAAATAGATCATTATAGTATCACAAAAAGTTCATACCCAATATTTGCAGGCAGTTTTAGTTTTCAGGTTCACAGTTTACCTTTGTCAAGAAGTTTTTAGTTCTTGATGAAACAGTTCAGCCTTCAGGTTATGTCTTAGGTTCCTGCTTTTAATACATGTATTTGCAAAAGAATCTTTAGAGAGAAGAATCAGATGCACACAGTGACCTGTGGTTTTTTAAAAAGCAGCAACTTTTCCCATTATGTGTACGCATACCACATTCTGCATTTAAAAGTTGTATAGATACAATCCTCAAATGAAAACCATCGAGATAACTGTTCATATCTACCAACTGCTGACCTCCTGTTCTGGCAGGTAAGAATCCATGGACTTCATAGCTGGAACTGTCTGTCAAGCAGCCCAACATCTTTCCTCATTTTATACCCTACATGAAGCTTCTGCCACATGAAGCATCTCTTTTGGGCCTCAAAGTGCAACATCTAAAGTTGCTCCAACAGAGACCAGATGATCATTTGTAGCAAGGAGAAACTCAACCTCATTACACTAGTCTTAATGAGATACAAGCTAGAGATTGGAGGGGGCAGTAGAAGACAGAAGGAATTTAAATTTGCAGTGAGAGAAACACCAGTATTCATCGACACACCGAGGTCTCATGACATGAACAGCAATGCCTGATTTTGTTTAATGTTGACTGCAACTTTCAAATAAATGAAGTAGGAACATGGGAGAATTCCTTTCCTTGGTACCACCAACCTAAATCAAATCCCTGACTTGGAGTGATAGAACAAGAACTTGAGAAAGATGCTCTTTCATCAGCTTGAAAAAGATGTCTGCTATTCTGTTACAGAATACCAACACTCCTTGTACTTTTGTAGACAGAATATATGACCCAAGAGACATGAGTATCAGAGAGGAGGAAATCGTACTTAAAGATAGTGTCTTTTTATCAGTGACAAAATATTTCTCCCGTTTCTTTGAAAGTTTAGAAGTGTGCTGCTTTTTATCCTTTCAAGAAATATTTTTCTCTTTCTCAATTCAGACTATTAAAAATAATAAGAGGAATATAATACAACTTTAAATGAGAGTTTATACATCACATGTTTTATGACAGCTGCTTTTATTTCACTTTAGATTAAGAACGCCTTTATGTTGAGGCTTTGGAGCTGAACTTACAAAGCAGCAATACCATTAGCCCTGAAGCACATGTTTCCCATTTAATGTTTCTGAGGTAACATTCTTTGTGGAAGTGAGAGAAATGAGAACACAAACTTGCAGGAAAATAAAAGTCTGAGTGTCCTCGTTTGGAACAGAATTAAAGTCAGTTTGGACACTTGAAAATACGAAGTGAGAGGCCATGGCCTTACAAAGAGTTTCTCAATGTGATCCCAAGAGTTACAGTGCTCAGCTTTCCTTTACTATGCCATAGCTCATTGTCATTTCCTCTCAAGAGGCTGAACATATTTTGCCATCTCAATTTGAAGTGAAAGGTCTCGCTTACAGCAATGTTATTTCAGTTTTAACCAGCATTACTCAAATGATTTATAAGTATTCCCAACAAAAAGAGCACAGTTGTAGTTCTAGCAAATGAACCCAATTGAGTTATTCTGGAGTAGAGCAGAAAGGAATTTGATCTGCTGTATTTGCAAGAGTCATGAGTTACTGTTATGCATGGAAATTGAACTTATCTTCATGATGTTTTACCATTGTCATGTTCTACTGGCTCAATGCAAGAGCAACCCAGTTGCTTTTTTCTCAGTAAGCTCAACAGTGCCTACATAGGAGTCCTCCATCATGCTTTCGTTCAGTAACTCCATGCACTAAAGCTTGGTCAGTATTCTTCAGCTACTGCTACAGTCATGATTTTATGCTTGAAAGTCTTTTCAGTTGCTGAATCTAAAAAGCTGCAGACTATAGAGTTTACAAGGCTCAAGGTGAACACAAAAGAGACTGACAAACACAGGAAAGAGCTGGACAGAGGTACTGCTTGGTAGTCACTGGATACTCTATTTTGGAACCTTGCCAACGAACAGAAAAACTGAATGCACAAGAAAAGGACATAAAGTGTATGATTTGGAAGAAAAGCAGACAAATTCAGTGCTAAAATTCCCATCTATGCCAGTGAAAGTTGGATTCAGGTTCCTGGAAACATACAGCCTTTCACTCAAAGCAAGTCTCTTCTCTGAAACACACTTCTGCTAAGCCTTCCAACAGTAATGATGGAGGATTTGCTGGAGCTGCAGACAGGTTCCCAAGCTCAGAGACTGCCCAGTGCACTGTTATCTAGGAACAGCTTAGAATGGAAATGTGGGACTTCCTTGTTATTTTATTTTAAGGAGACAAAAAGGTTGTTTGTTACATTTGCATTCAAGCATTTGAATTCCTAATTCTGATTCAAAACCGCAACATCTTTCTCTTCCTACTAATTCAAATGAAAATTCTTGGATGCTGAGCACTTCTGGAAATTAGAGACCTTATTCAGAGAACAAAACTATCAAAGAGAAGGCTACTTGGAGCATCCTTCTGTGAGACTCATCTTAAGCCTCAGAAGTTCCACCTTTTCCTAATCTTGCAAATAGTCTGAATTTACATCCTGATATCAGATGCAAAGAGACATACATATTTACTACGGATTCAGAATAAAATTAACAAAATGTCATTATTTTAACACAAAGTCATTTGCACTTTACCATTTCCTTCACCAAGTTCATTTCCTCACTCTTATATGGACTCAGATTAGAATACTCCAACCAAATAAAATCAACCAACAACCAGACCAGAGTCATTCTCCTGCTTTGTCCAGTCTAATCTTCCTGTTCATAAATGTTGCCCCACTTTGTGATGTCTTTTCCTCACTTGGGCAATAATTAATCTTTTTCTGCTGGGCCTGCAGATGTGTAGCACCCCCTCATATAAAAAGATGACATATACCTCCATTCTTCCCTTTCATTTTGGACAAGGCTTTTTCCTACTGTGTAACCACAGTATTGGGGAAGAAATAGTAACAAAAGCACACTCCTGTGACATTTTTGCCAAGAGTTAGCAGATATTCCTTGTCAACATTGCATGGAAAAATTTACCCTCTGCCTGTACAATCCCTCGGTTTCTTCTGATGTATTTAACTTCTTACTTTGAAACACAGAAAACCAACAGTTTACTGTTGACATAGCTGCAGTTAAGTGACTCCAGTGTCTAAATTTGCATTTCAATAAGGTCAAGTGCATTCGGATCCAAGAAATCTGAAAGGTGAAACTATAAATGTCATGTGCAAGGGCAGACTTAAGTATCCAATATGTTTTATTCAAATTACAGTCTGAATTACTATATCATCCTTGTACTAAGGTCCAAAAAAAGGCTATTTTCACCAGATTACAATGCAAATTACAATTCTGTTACAAGCTTTATGTCCATGATTAAATACAAACTGGGGGCAAATCCCCTCTTCCCTTTTTCCTTTTTGTTTTCTTAAATAGCTGGTCTTGTTATCATGAAATGGGACGAAACAGGCCAATATTTAGATTTCTACTCAGTTTTTGTGTTTGGTCATTTTGACTTCATTTTCTTTGATGTCTAGAAAATAACCTTTCTTCATGCTGCTTCTACTCAAAGGCAAAAAAGTATCTCTAATTATTTTGGTGTGCTATGAATAAGCATGAAGATGCTGGGACAGGAAACACATACATGACATTACAATTAAAAAGACTAATTTGTTAGCAGTTCCGTAATATTCCCTAAATGCAGAAATTCTAAACACTGAAGTCATCTGCATAAATCCTCTTTTCAGCTGCCAGGGTCCACAAGCTGAATCTTCCATAACAGTTATTATCATGGGGAGTAAGACAGCGCGCCAAATTTTGCAGACTAATGTTAAACAATGCAGCATGAGTCAGTATGATACAGGGCTTATTTCAAACAGCCACTGAATCTCTCATCTACTAAAGCAGAGTCTTTTTTTGTGAGCTATTTCTATATTATGATTTCTCAGCTTTCTCAGCATGTTCTGGTAGATGTCTGCCTTTCCCAGCAACATCCATTTCAAAGCTCCACATGCTGCCTGTGGGACTCCAGTGCTAAAGGTAGGTTAAGAATTGTGCCTCTAAAAAGCTACTTCTTACCATTTCTAAGAAAGCATCTATTTTATTTATTCATATAGTGAAGTTACATGTTTGAAGGATAGAGAAAATACAGCAGAAACACTGCATTTGGAGCTCCTACAGAATGACTGAAGTGTTCATCACACTCTCCCAGCCTTCAGTGAACTCTCACACATCCTACCAGAAGACAGATGCTATTTTATAACCAAACAACTGGAGTGATGGCATCAAAGGTGTACCAAATCACTACACACAGACTTCTAATTAAAAGTAAAACTTCTGTTTAAGGCTGTCTCTCTATAGCAACCTATTTCACATTTCAGGGCTTTGCTACAGGCCTTCGGAGCTCCCTCAGGAAGCACCAAAACTCAACTAACTGTTGAATTTTGTCACTGATAATTTAGCCATTGAATCCTAATTGTATGCATGCTAAAGAATAAGGACAGATTTATCTATGCTACAGTAAGAATTTTCAAAAATAGCTTAAAGTCCCGAACTTGCCAGAAAATAACACCCAAAAGATGATCGTGGGAAGAAATTTAAGATGCAGCTCTCTGACAGATGTTTAAACCAGCACATCTTCTGCACAAATGCAGTAAATTTATATATAATCATCCAGTTATTGAAATCTGAAACAGGAAAAACAAAGACATGTTTTCTCTTTACACCAAGATTATAAATTAAGACATGAAAATCGGGTCTTGTGAGGTTACGGAAATGCTGACAGCTGAGAGGTTTTGTTCCCACATTACAGTTTCCATCGTTTTTGGTATTTTCCTTAGAAAAAACCTCAACAAATCTGTTCTCTCGCTTGAGACAAATACCATTTCTAAAGAAAGAGTTGTGGGTGTAAGACTTAAAAAATGAGTTCTCTTCTTTGTTTTTCATGATGATTTTGTGCTGACTCTAAAAAAAGGTTTTGTAAAACCTTAGCTGATGAGAATGGGCAAGCGCTGTTTGAGCTACAGTTAAGATAATGTAAAAATGTAAATTCATTATATAAGTTTATTTTTTACGAACTCAAAACTATACTTCACTTGAAGCCCTAAATTATTCCTGCTGGTTCACTAAACAGGGAGACAGAAAGTTTTGCTAACCGACTGGGGGTCATCACTTGCTCTCTGCTATACGTCTGTCCCCTCTGCACCTCTGTTCTGAGATAAGACCTACTGAACATTGCATGACAGTAAGTTATAGCTGAGTTTTCACCAGCAGCACTGCATTTGCATTGTGCTACAGATGGAATACTCCCATCTCTCCCACAGAGGTTACTCACAGCATGACACTACATTTTAAACTTGTCTCATGGTTTAGTGTACTGTATCATAAAATACATCAGAGACTAGCTATTTGGATAATAAACATAGCTAACTACATGCAGGGGAAGCTATACTTTTACTTTATCATAGTCCATGAACTTGATAGTGGGTTAGTGAGGCCACATAATCGTCAGCCTTCCCTTCTGACCTGCTAATCCCAACCTGTACAGGGAGCCCAGGTTTGCATCAGAACTGGAATCACTGGCAAGAAACAACTCGTTCCAGGATGCCAGATGTCTGATAGAGGAGGAAAAACAAACCCAAACAAAACAACTAAATAACACCCCAGAAACTTTCTCTGGGGCACAGAGGCTGCTGTCGTCTAAGGAATCTAATGGATGGAAGTTGTACCCAGCTCTTCCTGGCTGGAAAGCCAGTCACAGGGAGAAGGAAACAAGCCAAGCCTAGCTGGGGAAGGTGGCAAGTAGTCTCCTAATCAAGACTTTGATAACCTGAAGAAGCAGAGCGTATTCACCGAATTTGTACTGACAAACTGGTTTGCAGACCTCAAGGGAAAGAAAAAAAAAATGACCCTTTCTCCCCTCCCCTAAAAAAAAAGGCCAAACACCAAAAACACTCAGAACAATACACAATATAAACTGGTTTCTGAAAACTTCTGTCTGGTTCCTGTTTATTCAGGTACTAGTAATACCCTTAGAATTTCCAGCCTTTAAATTTTGGGGACTTATACGAGTAAAATGTATGACATCAGAAGCAGCTGGCTTCACATTTTCTGTGTGCCATGTGGAGCGCTAAACCTGCGGCTGTTTTACCTGAAGATATTTGGCAGAAGACTTCCACTGTGTGCAGGTGTTTCAGTCTGCCAAGTGCTGACATAACAAGTAAGACAAACATAGGATAAAATCCAACAGGCCTGCAACTTCTCAGTCCTCTGCTATTTCCAAAGCTCAAGTGTGACTTCCATTGCTCCTAGGTCCAGTGCTCACTGGAAGCAGGCTTCAGGTCTTCAGTGTTTGCACAGACTTTTATTTTCTTTGTCCGTACCAAAACTTTAATTTCAAGAGAGCAAGCAGGGATGCAACTCTGGATTTGCATTAACAACAAGCAGATTTCCAGCCACTGAATAAGGTCTATCACACTTCAAGCCCTAAAGATCCTAGACACTCTGCACACTTTACAGAAGTACCACATTCCTGAAAACGGCACATTACAGATGCTACAGCACACACAGCATTGAAGACCAGAAATATTCCAATTTCTTAAATCATTTCCACTGTCAAAGGAAGGTGAGCATTTTTGCCCCTTTTGTCCCCTCTTGCAGAAAGGACACTGATTAAAAAAGCTCCAATCTCACAGTATTTTGTGACAGTTGATACTGGAAAGTTACAAGCATCAGGGTCAATTATTGAGTCTGGGGCTCACAGTCCCAAAACACACACCAGCTTTGTAACCATAACTGTGTAACTTTGTAACTGCACTCTTTCTTTAAAAATACTACTCAGAATTGTAATAAACCATCTACAGCAATTCTACTTTTCTAAACAATTGCATTGCCAAAGCAAGCCACACTGGCTTTTAAGACAACTTTTACAGCGTAATCCTAACGTTACATGTTCAATTGGCTTGATATCATGAAATATATTAGAAGATGTCCTCAGATTCAGCTTGTTTGGAATGTTTTAAAATACAAAAAGCACCTGTTCAGGCTTATGTGCACAAGGTACCATGATTATCAAAAGCAAAAAATACTTCTCATCAGTATTCCAGTTTCTTAAACTTGCATTTTTAAGAAATGCTCTTTGCAATTGAGCATATTACTTCTAAAGCGTAATAAGCAAAGAGAAGACAGGAAAGATTCATAAACAGAATTAAATACAAAAAATACCAGGTTGTTAGTTACTGGGTATTTCAAAGCAAGTCTTCAACATGTGTTATGTGTATCCTTAGAAATATAAACACACTGCAAAAAATAAGAAAATGAAGGAACTGAGGACTAAATCTGTCCTGAACACGCTATTGTCATTTTTACACATCCTGGAGTTCAAACTTTATATGCTCTGTATTCTTGACATTCCATGAAACATCTATGATTAGAGTACATAAGAGTAGGAGTGTGACCAGTTCAACCCTGTGTACCAGTGCAAGTTCTATGGTTATTAGTGTTACCCTTTCCAGGCATTGTGGGAATATTTTTTGGAAAGCGATCTTAAGTCATTTAGGTCTCTATAGAGCAATCTCCAATATGCTAAAAATACTTTATTTAAAATGCAATCAATGCTGTTATTGCCCTGCAGAAATCTGCTCCCTTCAGCTAAATCAATCCTACTACACATCTTCAAAAGAGGTGAATACTCCCCATACTATTTAGATGAGGAAACTGAGAAATCGTGCAGCTTCTCAGAATAAGGGAATGAGTGTTACAGAAACAGCAGCCAGATCTAGGTTTCCTGAACTTCCAGATATGTTTGCCATTCACAGGACTTTTGCCCCAGATGCAAAATATTTTTACACACATGGATGAATTTTGAGGCTAATCAGAAGAAGGTGAATGAGTATGGGGCCAGTCACAGGCTTCACCCGGCTAAGTACGTATAAAGGAAAAAGGATTCTTCCTTAAGTCTGTATTTTCATACTTTCTGCTTATTTTTTATTTCTGAAATATATGCCTTTAAATCAAGTTTATGATTTCAGGGTGGGAGAGGTGGGATGCCGGGGTGGGGGTTATGTTATTTATATATGTATAGTCTTACTTGCAATATCAGCTTTATTTCTTTGGACATTTTGCATATTTCACCTAAAGCTGTGAACAGACACAAACATGTCAGACTTGAAGCACAGTCCTATGGCTAAACCTGCACACTAGTGACTTATGCCCAACTGCTATATTAGAAATAACATATCCTGGCAACATGGATGAAAACAAGATAGTTTCAATATCTCTAATCTGCTCAAGAGACAGTATAGCACAATATATTGAAAACATTCTTTACATATTAAAAAAGAAAAAAAGAAAAAATGTCATAAAACCATTAGTTAAATTGGAAAATGTTTGAATTAGGGAATTAAGAAACTGGCAAGCTGTGACAGTAAGTGTGATGTTCTCTATTTTACAATGCACGTCCCAGCATTTTGAAAAGCCAGGTCACCCCAAACCATACTAACAGGAAACAAGAAAAAACTGTGCTCTTGTGGCTTATTGCAGTGCTCTGTTCTTAGAGCACTCTGAAGCAGAGTGCTTCGAGAAATAACATTTGTGCCTACTGAAGAGACACAATACTTCCACAGAAGACTTAATAGATCAGCATGTACAGATAGTGGTTTCGAGGATGAAGTCGCGTATTATTTGCAGAGGATGAAGGAAAAGGATATCTTGTGGATCTTGAGGATTCAGTGAGCGAATGGGGAAAGGGAGGGAGAAGGAGGATGTCTGACTGATCTCATTATGCTGATAGTCCTGCTCAATCTCCTTTTAAACACAAGGTGGGTCCTTGATCTGCCTTTCTGCCAGCAGTATCAGTGTAAGAAGTACAGTGGGAGCCTAGGGAGCCGATTCCACAATTGTACCAGCAGACCAGCTGTCTGACAGCTGATGCAACTGAAGCATTAGCCTGGAGCTACAGCCCACCTGCCTTCCCCTTAGCAATGCCAATGTTGTAGCATGTAAGCTACACAGCCATCTATACTGCAAAGAGAAACATGGTCTTGTTGCCGGTAAGTGCTTACTTTTGTTAAAAAATACTAAGGATGCTGGGGATTGGCTTAAGCAAAGGGAAGGAAAAAAAAGGTCTGTTTTAAGAAAGCATTAGTGTATTTTGTGTTTGTGTTCCTTTAGGATCACCACAGACACTTTTGTTGTGAACGCAGTCCAAAAGGAGTAGAGCATCAGTAGATCTGTCTGTCCTATCTCTCATCAGTGATGTGCTTTATGTGTTTTAGAAATGACACATTTAACAGGATGAAGCCACACTGACTACATGGACTGCATACCTTTCTGGATTTCTCATGTTATTTGGGAAGGCTAAGAGCCTTCCTCTGTGTGTGGTAATCCATAAAATGGCCTCACTGGGTTTTCTCTAAGTAATAGAAATTCATCAAAGCACATCTTAAGTTACTTATTATGGAATCATCTTGAAGTAAAATGAGAGCCCACATCAGGAAAGAAGCTGTAAGGGATGGGAAGGCGTGGGAACTGAAAGATGACACATGGTAAGACACGCCATGTGTCTAAGGAGAAACTATGCTATTTCAGTTTATAAGATCGAGCCTGCTTGGTATACCCTAACAAGCATCACAGAGAGCTTGTTTAGGGTGCATGCAAAGCAGCTGGGTGATCACAGGAATTACAACAGAACAGCAGCTGACACAGTAATGTGACCAAGATGCATTGCAATTGTAGTTAACTCTGTAGATAAACACAAATCCAACATGCACTTGCAAATGATTTTAGCTTTAGTTTTTCAAAGGCAACTAAAGAAGCTGGATACACACGCTGCTTATTTTCAGGGGGCCTACTTCCTTAGATTCTTGACAATTCCTCACTAGACTTGCTTGGTATTTCTATGGGAGCAGTACAAGGCTTGCTTCAGTTACAGGAAGCCTTCCTGTCTGCCAATCTGTAATAGGCTTAGTTTTGGTTTTCTCTTTGTCACTTCAATAACAAAGTTATACAAAACAAAGAAAACAAAATTAAAAGCTTACCCAATGGCAGTGAGCATTGCTAAAAAGCATCCAAGGCAATCTTGTACCCTGTACTTGTTCTTTGCAAATTCATACTCTGACAGTAGATTTCATGATCTCATGTCCAAAGCCCCACAATAAATGTCCCCAACTCAAAAGCCAATGAAAACAAAGGTTTAGATTAGAAAAATGATCAAATAAGGGACAGTTTCTTACCTGCTACCTTTCCACTACTGCTGCTCAAAATTGGTTGAGGTTCTACGCTGCCTGCATTTTATATAGCAAATAAAAAATGTTTCTTGTGACAAAAGAGAGACAAATGCTTTTACATTTCTTATTTCAAGACACACTTGAAGACTCCTGTAATTATTCTATATTTTCTAATGCTTTAGCTCATTTCTGACCTGGTATTGTATTTCAGCAGAGGACTCCAGAGCAGGGGGCCCCCAGCTGAGGTGTATGGGACCTGTGGAGAAGGCTGATACTGCCACCTTGGGGAAGACTCTTTCCACGTACGTTGAGGAGCCTAAGCAAGTGTCCTATAAATCAGTTTGATTTTTTCCTTGTCATATACTCCCAAGAAAGACTTCTTAAAATCTTCTGCCCATGCTCTTGTAAGATCTTCTAGATGCATCCGAACTCGGACTGTACTGCAGTCATAGTAACACCCGAAAGAAATGCTTTTTTTTGTGGAGAAGTGGTGCTTAGCCATGTTTTAGCCATCATTTAAGCAGTGCCTCATTTCCAGTACTCTTTATTTTACGGTCATCTTTCTTAGCATAAAAGCCCAGTTCTGCATGCAACTGAGCAAGCTATATTTTGCATACAACACTCTGCTTCTGCGATTTTATCTTTCTTGGTAGTCTAAATCCTTGTCCATACACAGCTCAAATTATATCCTTGGCAGGCTGTTGGCTCAGTTGGATGTAACTGATAGGACACACCTCTGCTTCAGATATCATAGAAGGCATTACTGTGCATAGGAACAGCCCAACAAAAAGTACAGAGCTAAACTGTGACAATTTAACCAAAGTCAAGACTCTCAGGCAAATTAAAGAAAGCATGTGGATTTTATCCACAGTTTTATGAGGAAGACCTATAATTTTGCTTTGCAAGTCACCCTCCATTCAGACTTGAGTTCATATCCATTAGCAAATGAAGGAACCTTTGCTATACACTTTATATATAAATATAAGCTTGATACACAAAGGCTGTCCAGAGGATTGAGCTGCAAGGCCTTTCATAGTGGAAATTATCAGTAGTTGCCTTGGCTACACATGCAATAGAGGAAAAGATTTAATGCTGCACCTCTCAACAGATGAAGCTCAAGAGCAGGGAACTGTCTGAAAACAACTAGCTTGTCTATGTACTCTTCAAAAACACCAAGCAACAAATATTACACACCCATCTGGAGCCAAGTAACAAAACCGATGAATTCTTTCATGCTGAATGATGTGAATTTACACGAGGAGGATGTGAAGGCACCATTAACTCCTACCTTCTGCTAAAGCACTGGCTGTGCTTGTGGTACCACAGTGGAAGGCAACAGGCTTCTAGAGGAATTGAAGTATCTCTCCACTGCTGTGGCAGGCAGGAACAGCCCTGGCACTGCAGTAAACCAATACTTATGGGTTCCCACATAGAACTACATTTTGGATGGCAATGTCACCAGTTGGACTCCTCTCAAAAACACCTTCTTCTTTTCCTCCCACCACAGACAGCATTGTACCAGATTCCTTTTCTTACTGTAATGACACCTACCTTAATACCTCTGGAGTAAACATGTGCTTCCACCCATCTGGGATTTAGAGCCAGAGAGGGGGCTTATCTAAACCCTTCCCTGTGAACAGACAAGGGCTTACTCCAATCTTTCATTTTATTACTACAACCTGGCAATTAAAGCACAAATTTATATTAATTTCTCCATTAAGGCACGGAAGTTTAAATCAATGACTTTCCCCCCTGTGCAAAATTGTCTAAAATGCAAGTGATAGGTTCTTACTGGACAATCTTTTGATGCTTGGTCTTAATGCTGCTATAGCATGGCAAAGAACTATGCTTGTAAGAGAAATCATAGAATCACAGAATGGTTTGGGTTGGAAAGGACCTTAAGATCACCTAGACCCAAACCCCCTGCTAAATGTTTCAAGCTAGCAAGCCAGCAGCTAACACATATGACCAGCAATGGTGCAAGTGTTAAGTTTTCTTCCAGATTCACAAATAATTTCTGTATTTTAATCCATTTTTTTATTATTTTAATCCATATTTGTTAGGCAAACAGCTTTACATCTGCATATGCTTTACATGGTGCTTTGGAAATATTGCAATTATTAATTCATTGCAATTATAAGAGAAAGTTCATCTGCTCTTCACATGCATACATGAACACCCATCCAAGAACATGCAACACAAAATAATCCCTGACCCTCCATTACCACTCTCACATTTAACTGCTGGTAGAACTCAAGGAACTTTGAAAAAAAAAAAAAATCATCAAATTCAACTTCATACAATCACTAAAGTGATTGCAAAAAACGTATCTGCAGCTAAGGTGCAAAAATTCATTGCCAATTACTGACCAAACCTATTAAATGGAGATCTATTAGTAACAGATTAACCAGGTTAATGCGTACGTAACAGTCTCAGCGTGGTACACTGCTGCTGCTAGTTTCAAAGTTCACATATGAACTTCCCTTTACACAGCACACGTGGTTTGTGAAGTCTGAATGAAAAAGGAACTTAAGGGAAAATAAGGTAAGTGATATAATATGAAATTAATGCAATTATTTAAGCATAGACTGCTTACTCCTTGATCACAGGAGAATGGAGCCAGGAGGGGGCTGGTCTCTGCTCCCAAGGAACAAGGGACAGGACAAGAAGCAATGGCCTCAAGATGCACCAGGGAAGGTTTAGATGGAGATGAGGAACAATTCCTTCCCCAGAGGATGCTCAGGCATTGGAACAGGCTGCCCAGGGCAGTGGTGAAGTCACAGTCCCTGGAAGTGTTCACACACTGTTTAGATGAGGTCCTCAGTGCCACGGGTTAGTGGTGGCTTTAGCAGTGCTGGCAAATGGTTGGACTTGATGTTCTTAAAGGTCTTTTCCAACTTGGTTGATGATTCTATGATTCTGTGATTTAAAAAAGGAATACAAAAAATGCATGACCACCACGTCATATTATTATGCTACGGAAAAAAGAATACAATGCATATCTAGACTGATGAATAACTGATGACAACCATTTCATAATGTGCCTTTTTTAAAAGGTATTCTGAATTTAAAGAAAAAAAAAAAGGTAATTTGATCTTTGAAAAATCCACAAAAACCTTACTTTAATTCAGTAGGAAAGATCATAATGCTACAAAATTAGCATGTTAACAGGTGTTCCATGTTTGGCTTTGTACTGAAGTTATTTCAAGAAGACTGATTTGGGCATGGGTTTAATATGAGGGAGAAAGCTGGAACTGCACGTGCAAGAATCTAAATAAATTAATCACAGGAAATCCCATTCTAAAATTATTCAGGATCTCTTTGAGCGCCTAAACATGATATGTTAAAAAAAAAAAAACCAACAAAACCCCCGAAACAACAAACCCCACAACAAAACAATAAACCACCAACAAAATCCCCAAACTTTCTCAAGTTCAAGTGCCACTGACAACTTGAAACCAACTCCTTGTTTGCCAATATAGTTTTCCATATTGGAAACACCTCTGAATTTATTTAACCAGCCAGTATTCCTGTTAGACAATTAACGTGCACCAAAACACCTTCAGATACTGGATTACAAAAAAGTACAAAGAGAACAAGAGGATGTATTTATAAACAATTACAGTAACTGGAAATTATAGCCATCACTCATGCCCGTCCACCAGTCTATGCTTTTCTTTTCCACTAACTGCACCATAAATCTAGAAGTCTGTACAGTATACACTTGCAAAGTCTTGATTTCATGTGGAGTTAGAACTTGCAGCATTAGCTATTTCAGCTTTTCTTTCTTTTCTCATTAGGGCATACTTCTAACATTTATCTACATCAGAAAGCATTTTCAGATTACCACCTAGTTCAAATTTCGTGGTAGCTGATCAAAAACATACTCTAAGCTGTTCTCTCCTGTGAAAAAGTGCTCCTTCCTTAACTACCCAATTTTTTTCCTAAAAACTAAGTAAAGATTTACTTCTTGAAACATGGTCACTTAATAACAGCAGTAGATACTTGTCACCATTTTCTTCTTCCTCTCCTAGCTTTCCTCCTTTTCATTACCAACTCTCTGCATGCTGACCCTGTTTCCCACGGTTGTTTCCCAAGTCCTTCCTTCCCTGTTGCTCTTCCATAGCTTTATCTGCTTTACTTGTTCCCCAAACACTTCTCACACCCGATTCTTTCCTAGCTCTCCAGTTTCTGCAAGCGTATGAGCGCAGCCTGTTAGGTCGCTCTTGTACTTGTGACACCTTCTGTGGAGTCTGGTTATTTCTAAGAAGCAGACTAAGAAAGGCAGCAAAGAACTGTCCTTGGATCAGAGGTATATGTGCTGTACTTCATGTCTAGCTACGCCACACGCTCCTTAACGCTTCAAGCAGGGCATGACACTCAAAAGATACTGAATTTTGCAATTTTTTGCTGGATCTTTTGAAACAACTCATGTTATTTGTTCTTCACCTAATGACAGGTTTGGGGATAAAAGCACAGAAAATGGCAGGTAGCAACGAGATGACCATCAACCTTGTTGTCCTTGGAAGAACTCAGAGTGGCAAAAGTGCTGCTGGGAACAGCCTGCTGGGCAGCTCAGACTTTAAGAATTATTGCTCTCCAAGATCTGTAACTACATGCTGCAGCCTTGGCCGCAGCTGCTGTATTTTGGGAATTATACGAAGAAATGGCAGTGAGCTAGCTCTCCGTGTTCAAGTACTTGACACTCCAGGCTACCCTCACAGTAGTCTGAGCAAAGAGCAGGTGAGAGACACAGTGAGCTCAGCCCTGGCTCACCACTTTGGAGAAGAAGGCCTGCATCTCGCTCTCTTGGTCCTGAGGGCTGACTTGCCTCTGTGTCCGGATGAAAGCTATCATACAATTCAGTTCATCCAGGTAACAAATAAATAGTCTCTGCCCTAATGGCAACTCTTCTGTCTTCAGGTGGCAACAGCTATGAAAGGGTTGACTGCAAAAGTGAAACACAGAAGTGCAGCTCAAAACACTTCCTAGCCCAGCAGCTGAAACACAGTATTCACAACTCCGAACACCACAGCTACACTTACCACACTAAAACTGGAAATAGAGAGGCAAAAACTGTTCTCCCTTGTGCATGGGCTCAGCCCAAAGGAGTTCAGGAACCAAATTTACTTTTCAAAGAAAGCTTTTCTCTCAGCAATCAGTTAAAACTTTATCATGAAAGTTCTAGCTGACTGAAAAGCTTTTAAAGCAAGCAAAAATCAGGTTACCTCACCCCCCTGCACTCTGTGTAGACAAAACAGAACAACAGATCCAAAATCCCACAGAAAATCTGACTGACCTCATACAAGGACGTTCAGCTCAGTCCTGCACTGTCACTACTTCTATAAGACAAAACAACTAGAAAGTTACCATAAACTTATGCATAGAACGAGAAAGATGCCAACAAATAGATACTGCTCAGTTTATCTGTCTGATCAGATGAACTACATTTGTACTGACGACACAAAGGGTTTCAGTTGTTGCCAAAGTCACATTATGCTTTGCATCTGTCTTACACTAATGAACTTTATAAATATCTTTAGGATGGAAACAACTTCCTGGTTCATCAAGTCTTATCACCTGCTGTGACTGGTATTACCAAAGTACATCTATAACATATATATGTAGTTAAAAATACATCAACATATACGTATATAGACAGAAAAACCGCTTTCAAGTGCTTTGTTTGATTTGCTCTTCTGTTACTTTCTGATTACTCTTTATTGGTTGGCTACTCCTCACTTTTCCAGTAGTCTGGGAGTTGGTTCTAATTTCAACAATCTTGCTCATTATCTGCTTACATATACTTGTTTTCAGTGTTACTCTTTTCCCCTTATACAGTTCTCCATATCTCTATACTTCATGGTATTAAAGAGAAAACAGGATTTACTCACACTATTTTTACTCTAAGCCAATGAAAAATCATCATGTTCCTTAGTTTCAGACTGTTCTGGATCAAGTCCATGTCGGCATTAAAAGCATAAGAGATGCCACTATGCCTTTTCTCTTTAAATGGACCCTTAAAACCCATACTAGAAAGAAAACATGTTTAAAAATGATGATAAAGCAACACTTGTTTCATGATTACAGCTCACTCTCAGTGCATGTAATGGTCAGCTTTTTAGTTACCTTCCGCTTAGCAGACTAGATGCTGTGATTTCCTCAACCACAACCAGGGCATGGCAGCTACCTGGATGTCAAGAATAGGAACTCCATACTTTTACTGGTTATGTTTCAGTATGTTATTGCAAGAAGACATTAGCATGAAGACTACCTTTAGCAACCAGTTTTCACAACGTTCCTCTGCAAATTATAGATGGTGTATCAGTGAAGATAATATAGCCTAATGAATTCAGAGTGGTGGATAATGACTTCAGAACATTAGCATTGAGTGTGAGTCCTCAGCAAATCAAGGCACTGTCCTTTCTCTCCACAACTAATAACCCAACACTTCCTTAGACAGCTTACGCCAAAAATTTGTGTGGGTACAATTTTTTTTTTACCCTAGTGTCTAAAACAGATTAATCACTATCAATACGCAGTTTTTTTCTAACTCCCTGCTTACCCTGGAAGTAGAAAGATATACTTTAAATCAGTTTTATACACCTTGGTTTTTCGGCTACAGTTAAGACATTTGCAAAGTGGACTTTATTTCAAGTAGGTTTCTTGCTACATGGGCGTTAGCATGATTGCACTGAAGCTGCAATTTCATTTACATCCACAAATGAAAGTCTGAGCATTTATTTCCATTAAAATTTTCTATACTCATTGCAAAAAGCAGCTTGTTTTCGCCATTCCCCTCCATCAGATGAACCACAGTGGTTACAGCCAAATTCTCTGGCCCATCATTCAGAATGATGCATTTGACTTGTGATCTTCCTGAATTGCTGAGAATAGTTCAATTTTACAGGATACAGCTGGAACTGCAGTTGGTCCTACGTAAAAATTCATCATTTATTTTTTCAACACAAGGCAATTTGGGGATTTTGAAACCCAAATTTCAGATATCCGTAAAAATTGTAGAAATATGTATATGAGGAAACTGATGATTTAAACAAGTGTGTGACACAGCTAAACAAAAACTTTTCCTTATTTACATAATTTTTTTAACTGAAGAAATATTATTCACATCTGTAGCAAGAGAACGACGAACTGCTAGCACTGCACAAACACATATTTCTACTTAAAATGGATGTCAATGTCTTGGGAAGGTGAAAAACCCCAAAAATTTCAGCAACTCTGATAGCATGAACTGGATTACTGCCAGGAAAAGAACATGTAGCTGGTCTGTTAATGCCTAAGTATATGAGGTGGGAAGGAAAGATAACTATTTAGGATTTGGTTTTTATTCCAGGAACTTCTGGGTCCCACATGGAATGATTTCACTGCAGTTCTACTTACTCATGCAGACAAGGCAGAAGAGGCTGGATTCAGCGAGGAAGCATACTTGCACAGTGCTTCAAGTACCCTGTTGTCACTTTTGAGCTCAGTACAGCATAAATACATCTTCCTAAACAACCAGAAGAGCATAATTAAAGAGGAAAGAGCTACTGTGTTAAGAAAGCTCTGGAATTTTATAAAACAAAATAATTATCAAATGCTTCCAGTTAAACATAACAAAGCATAAAATTAGCTTTCAGGTGCTCATTTGTCTATTTGCTATA
>JBCJKH010067846.1:0-12734 GCA_039877255.1 Loriculus beryllinus | reverse complement strand
CGCTTTGCACAAGTCCAGGTAGATGACATCAACTGCTCTACCCCTGTCCATCAGTTCCGTAGCCCCATCATAGAAGGTCACCAAATTGGTCAGGCAGGATTTGCCCTTAGTGAAGTCATGCTGGCTGTCACCAGGCACCTTGTTGTTTTTTGTGTTCATTATCATGCCTTTCAGGAGAATCGGCTCCAAGATTTTGCCAGGCACAGCGGTGAGACTGACCGGTCTGTAGTTCCCTGAGTCATCCATTTTCCCCTTCTTGAAAATGGGGGTTATATTACCCTTTTTCCAGTCGTCAGGAACTTCACCTGATTGCCATAATTTTTCACATTTTTCAAATGCTGAAAAGAGAAGTATCATCTTTGTACTGCTGTTTGTGGCAGAAATATAAAATATAAGCTGTCAAAAGCCTTCTTTTGTTTTCCCTAGAGCACAGCCATTTAGATGTAAACTCTTATAGCTTCATTGCAAGACACGCTTCGTGCAGAGGTCAGAAGATTTAAAAAAAATGAAACAGATGATTTTCCTTTCCAGTTTTCCAGTGGGACAGCTCTGCTGAAATGCTGGTCCAGCTTTACTGGTTTCAGTATCAATAGATGCCAGAAAACATTGTGTTTGCATCCCATTTGGTAAATCACAGGTCACATCTGGTCTGGCCTCTCTTCTTTCTGAACAGATGGGAGTACACGTTCATTATTGACACAGGGAACGATAGGGAGCAGTGTACATGACAGGAAGCAAGGAAGGTGAGAGGGAGTTAGAAAGTCAAAACCAAAGTTTTAAAAGCAAGAGAACTTAAAATGACCACTAACAACAAAATAATACCATTGGTGATAACTAAATTTGGCTAACTATCAAGATATAAATTGCTATGAAAAATTATTTCAAGATGTAATACACAGTTATGAGTATTTACTTAGAGAATATGATAAAAGTGCAGAGGTTAAATGTTTATGTGGTCTCCTGCCTTGTTGTTACGTGAGAAAGTAAATACCTGCTTTCTGTTCTAATCTTTTTTCATCACAAGAAAAAACCTAAAAATTATAAAATACACAGAGAAATGTTCTCAGTCTTATTTATAAGCTTTGTTTTAGTTAGAGAAAACAAACAAAAAAATCTCCTTCTGTAATTCAGTTGCCATTTCATAGAGTTTCCAGGTTTTGTCTCAAAAATGTGATTGTATTTCTGACTTACATATATTATCTTTAAATTGTGCTAAGAAAGCGCGTGAATTTTTCATCTTTCTATTGGTACTTTTAAACATCCATAACGGTGCACAAAATTAAACATTTCTAATGATTTTAAATGGATATTTTGAAGTATTGTTTTCAGTTATAATTTAAATTTTAAATTAGAAAGAATGACAAATCCAATTTCAAAGTTCTTTTACTTTCAAAAAGTGTAAATAGCATAAAGTTTGAATATGAATTTGATGCCTTAGCCTCAAATGCGCAGAGCACAAGCCTCTAAATATAGCAAACTCTTTTTGTTATCAGTAAGGAAATGCACACATGCAGCACAGACTTGTAAAGATAGACACAAAACACAAACTTGTTTTGATCTTTGGCCAGGTGAAAACATATTTCGCACTTGCCAAATACTAGCATACTATAATAGGTGTACTTTTTTTGCTGTTACAGAGCAAGGTAGGGTTGAAAGACAGCACAAAACCATGTCATTCAGAGCTCTCTAATCGGAACTACACACGAAAAGCTTTGTCTTCCTGGAGTGTAACAAGTTTAATTTAGGTCCTTTCATTTGAACAGCCTGTTTTGACACTGGTCTCTTTGTGGTTTCCATATTTCTACAGTCTTAAGGTATATTTGCACAAGTTGCATTAATCGATCACCCTGTCTAATGCTACCACTATTGTTAATAATATGACCATTTTGAAAATAAACTGTTCAACAATTTTCCTATTCGGCTATTCAGATGGTTCTGTTTTCCTTCAGCTCAAATAAAGCATGGTTTACGGTGGCTTTATGAAAGATAAGACTATTAGTAGTGTTGAAAAAGCTAGAAGTCATTCAAACTGGACTGGGCTAGAACAGAACAGATATACAAGAAGATTTTTTTCTCTCTTTTTGTTCCAAGTCAGTGTAAATGTCAGCGTGGATATTTGTACCTAGCCAGCATTTTAGCAGTAATTACAAAGAAGGAAATTCTTCTTCTAAGGAGATGACACAATAGTGCTTAACGCATACTAGCTCCTCCATCTTAATATTTCCTCTTGTACATTTTTGTTGTCAGAGTACTCTTTTAAGATCAAACACATTTGTAAATGTGTTTATACAAAAATGTTTATACAAAGTCAGAAACAAGCTTTATTATCTTTGGAGATGGCATCACAGTTCTGACCAGATGATACAATGATTTCATTGTACCTGTAGGGGTGTAAGATTCAACTCAATACTATTCCAAAGTCAAAGAACACAGAAACAGCCCTGTCTTATTTGTGAGTACATCACATTCCCTGTCATGCACCAGGGGATCTGCAAACTGGACTGGCCTGGCCCAATCAGAACTTTTACATATTGCAGCAAGCAATAAAGTTTCTATAGTGTATACACAAAATATGCTGGAGAAAAGAGTCTCAGTTATTTCTGCCTCCAGCAAAAGCAAACCCACTCATAGGATTGTTTTCACTCAAGGACCTGAGTGTACTTGGTGGGTAATGTGAGAGGATGGGAAGTCTGGAATATGTATACTGTCCTGGTTTGGGCTGGGATAGAGGTAGTTTTCTTCCTAGTGGCTTTTAGAGTACTGTGTTTTGGGTATATTATGAGAATAATGTTTGAAAACACACCAACATTTTAGTTGTTGCTCAGCAGTGTTTACCCTGGTCAAGGACTTTTCAGTCTCTCATGCTCTGCCGGTGAGGGGGGGCACAAGAAGCCTAGAGACAGAGACAGCACACCTGACACAAACTAGCCAAAGGGATATTCCGTACTATGCAACATCATGCCCAGTATATAAACTGGGGGGAGTTGGCCAGGAGGGTCTGATTGCTACTCAAGGATGAGCTGAGTATTGGTCAGTGAGTGGTGAACAATTCTGGTGTACATCACTTGTGTTTACTGTACTTTATTCCTCTCACTCTTTGTTATCTATCCTTTATTTTTCATTATTATTGTTATTGTTGTTGTTATTATTATTATTTTTTTTATTTTCCTTTGATTCAGTTATTAAACTGTCCTGAGCCCAAAGGTTTACCTTTTTCTGATTCTTCTCCCCATCCCACTGTTTTGGGTGGAGAATAAGTGAACAACCGTGTAGTAGTTGCTGGCTGGTATTAAACCACAGATCAAGAGAGTTGCTGAGTCTGGTTTTCTAGCAGAGATTCAGTAGTAATCCCACTTATAAAGGTTTTATTCAAGTATTACTATTAATTTAAGAAAAATATCTTTTAATATGAACTTTATCTTCAAACTTTAGTTAGATGCACATGTTAGGAATAACTAAGGCCTGAATTTTCATAAATGGGTGATGTTTGGAAGGGGCTGTGGGTTTCAGGTAATTTTTTGGCTACTTTTTTAGTACTCAATTTGAAGAATATAGAGTAGATTTTTTAAGAAAGGCTGAGCTGTGTCTTCTCATGTTTTTAATTGAACTGAAAAATTCTCATCAACACTGAGCACAGAGATAGCCAAAGTAGTTGTTAAGAGAAAAAAACAACCACTGCATATAAAATGAATCTGGGAATGAGAAGTGCAATGTAAAAGTAAAGGGACTGGTAGAACAAAGGAGCTGTGTAAGTGAGACAAAATCAAAAATTCTGAAAGTGTGGCAAGAAAAAGACCATAAAATATATGGGAGTCAAGAGAGCTTTTTAAAAAATGTTGTGATGTGCTGCAAGCAAACCAAAGGCACAAAATATTATACCAGAGAGGTTATAATACAGTTCTTTTGTTTCCTTCAGCTTATGAACTGACTAGACACACCTTCTGTATTACTCTATAGAACCTGAATAATAGTGGGGATAAATTTCAGACTTAAATATGTAATTCAGAGTATACAAGACTGGGCAACCTTAAATTGTATTATGAGCCAATAGCATAGTATGCTATTAAGGTTCCTTGGTACTTCCCATCATATATTCTTGAATCTTAAATATTTGCTGATACTGGAAGCCAGAGAATATCACAAACTATGGTAAAGCAAAGATAACTAGAGGCAGAGATAAGACACAGAGAATTCAAAACAGAGATAAAGAAACTATCTATGTATTATCTTCTCTAGGATGTGCAGAAAGGATACATTTGTACATAGTGAAGAAGTTTGGAGCCATAACTTAAATTGTTTACTTGTAAACCGCTCAAATTAACTGAGACTTCATTAACTATGGATAACCTTCCAAAGATTTGGTAATATTAGCTTAAAATTAGCTAAAAAAAACTCTTATGCTGGAAATAAAATGAGTTTCCACAGGAAAACAAGTATTCATACCCACATGTCCAAGAGCAGGATGATGTAGGAGCACTGTCCTGTAAGGCCTTCAGCCTTCAATTAATTTCTCTTTAATGTTTTACTTGGCTTTTTTCTGTACCCGAGGCCACTGGTGGTCCATAATATTAAGTAACCCCCAGCTCTCTTATGAGTTAATTCAGACATTTTTCTTCAAATGGCAATAGAAACTTAGGAGAAACAGGAAAGAATTCAACAGAAAGCCAGAAAAAACAGAAAAAACAGAAATTCACAAGGAAGGAAGGAACTACATGGACCTCACCTCACAGAGCCTGGCTTTGATATCTAACTCCATCAGTATTGTTCAACTGGTCCTTGTTCTTTCCAAAATTGTGTACCTGCATTTCTTAGCATAAAACTATATATACCAATGGCATCACGAACCTGCATTGCTATGAGACCTGAACACGTACCCAAATATGCACTTGACCCTTCTTATTGCCCTCCCCTCAATAGAGTCATATGTTTCCACATGAAGGAAAACTAGGTTGTAAGGTACAGAAGAGTCACAAAGTGTTCACATCCACCACGAGGATCAACACTGGGGAGACCAGAAACAAACTGAGGTGCACACTTGCTTCTTAATCTGGAAAGAGTCTGTGGAACAATTATTGATGTATATATATCTAACTGGCCTTGATATATCCTTATGTATGTGTTCTTGAAAAATATATGAAAACTGTCTAGGGCCTATATTTTAGGATGCTTATTGGATGAATACATAGATTTTAATGAAGTAGCAGAGTTTAAGAAGATGAACAGGAATAATGAAAATTGCCTCAATATAAGTATAAATCACATTCCGCTATGCATTTCTAAGTACTTCAGTCTCTGCTCTCTGCCTAGGCTGATTAATTCTGAGCTGTGCCTAAGCTGTCCTACAAGGCAGCTTTCTATTTAAGAAAGGTAAAAGTTACAGAAGCAGGAAGCGTAAAGAGAAAAATAATACTCTCTTTCTGAGACATAAGACTTTTTTCTTCTTTTTTCTCCCTTTTTTCTCCTACATTTAAGAGAAATCTACTAACTTTAAGATAAAAATATTACTTACATATTCCAAACCTTAGAGGGATTTGCCCATCATTGTAAAAGGGTAAACATATATCACCTGACAACCTCCAGAATGAGAATCAAGAATTCTTAGTTCTGCTAGTGATGCTCCTTAGAAATATTTCAATGTACTGGTTAGGGCATAAGTATCTAGATGACTTTTTCTAAATTAAGTCATTGTTTTTCAATTGCTCCATAAATATATATTATCAAGAGCCAGTAGAACATCTAATTTATCCAAGTTTAAAAACTTTTGAGTGCAAGAGAATCCCAGTTTTGTCTTTCTTGCTGTAACAAAGAAAAACATAATGACAAATTAGAAGGTTTCCACAGCTGCATGTGTGTTACAGTGCATACAACAGACACATGGCAAGAAATAACCTTGCATATCTCAATAGACTTGAGATTCAGTTAATCCAAATTCACATTATTTAATTCCTTGGAATGTCAATCTGCAAATATTTAAATTATGTTTTCTGTTTTCCTCACTAAAAAACAGTGGTAATCTGGATACTCTTTTGTTGCTTTTACATTTCAGACAAATGGATAGCATTGTATTTTGCCTGGAACTCTACAATGGTTTAAAACCTTTCCATAAACTATGCTGGCTCTTAATAAAAATCATTTGTCAAAACCTTCAAATAAAATGGACTATTTGCCAGTGCCTTAATTGGATGTTACTGGTTTTCCCCATCCATATTATCTTAAATATGCTTTTTATTCTTTTCTTTAGTTCAAAATTATTTCTGTTGATGCAGGGAATTGCATAAGGGATAAACTCTTCAATCTTCATTTTCTTGTGATTTATCATACTATGGTCTGTGTAATATGTGCTTCTTGGATGCTGATGATAGAAAGCAAAATGATCCAAACATATTGCAATCATGTCTTACTCATACATGACATTTATTCTGTGACATTCTAATTTAAGAAGTACCAGAGGTCCCTGTTCTTGAGATGTGACAAATCTGGTATCCATTACAAGCCAAAATGAATAAATTCTATTAAAATATGTATCTGTGATTTCTAAAATAACTGAGAGAAAGCAGTCTCAAAATGAAGGTCGACAGTTCTAGCACTGGTGGTTAAGATAATGTCACAGATTATTGGAATTGGAAAAAACAGGTCCTTGCTGATTATTATGTAGCATGCATTATAGTTTAAATGTATCACACAAATGTGAACAGAAGCATTCAGAAGGAAGAGAAGGACTCTGAGTACTCAAAAAACCGTAGTTTGATCTTTAGACAAAAGCACAGCACAGATACCTAGGGAGTATATACTGTACTTTCCAGGTGTCACATATATGTGTTATTTTATGCAAGTATTGATATGTTTATGCTTAATAGTTTTGA
Organism: Loriculus beryllinus; assembly: GCA_039877255.1. Taxonomy (NCBI): domain Eukaryota; kingdom Metazoa; phylum Chordata; class Aves; order Psittaciformes; family Psittacidae; genus Loriculus; species Loriculus beryllinus. The sequence continues at coordinate 5,871 of JBCJKH010067846.1, read as the reverse complement.
CTACAAATTTGCAGACATGATTTTCTGAATAAAGGTGCATTTTTTTTCTTTTTATTGTCTGAATTGCAACTTTGATGTATACTTAAGTTCTTGTATTTGCAACAGGAGCTACAAACAGGGAATTGACACCTGTAGGTTACTTTTGAACTACAGCATAAGCAAGTCTGTGTGTTAAAGAACAGAATATTTCAGGCACACCAGAACTGGAAAGTGAAACAATGAAGATTAATTATAACATCTTATTCTGCTCTTCTTGTAGAAGCACAACACAATTTCTCACTCAAATGCCTAACTCTTCCTCTATGCACAGTGTATACAATCTTTACCTGAATTAAAGCTATTTAGATTGATTTTCTTTTTTTTTTTTTGTTATCACCAATTTTGGTTATGAAACCTTATGTATCATTTACTGCACACTCTTCAACCCTTTGCCCATCACAGCACTCTTAATTTCCTGATTAAATTTTCAATGGAGCTATAGCTTCCTTTATAGAACCTTATAGTTCCTCACTATTTCTTTTACCTTACTCATTTATTATTTACTTGAAACAGTAGAGAAAAACTGTATATTTTTCTGAAAAAGAATTTGACGCACAGAGAGATTGTAGTCAACAAGTATTTAGGTATAGACGTTTAGATATTCCTTGCCTGTGTACTTAACAATTTACAGCATACAAAATGTTCAGAGCACAGTGTTTTTCATCTATGGCACCAAAAGCTTGTCACTGCAACAAATCAAACCCCCAGTTGCTTTACTGCAGAAATAAGGAACCTGATTCTGGGAAAAAAATACCAAGGAAAGGTTCCATTTCAGTGATCCGTGCCAAACAAAGACATAGAATGCATCTCTCCACGATTTCTTCAATTTTTCAGATTAAAAGTTTTAATTGGATGCTCCTAATTTCATTTTCCTGAAATAATTTCTTGCTTCATTTCCCTCAGTTTTTAACTTCTATAATGAAAGAGCTAGTAAACTAATAGACAAGTCGCTTTTACTACACAAACCCTTTTAATCTCCAGAACAGGTTTATCTTTTACACTAAATGAGTCAAGGCACCTGTGGAAAATGTTGTACAACTAGGTAGTTATAGAAATGGTAGGTATATTACAATTATAATATTTGTGTAAAAAGTGATCTAATTTAAAACAGTTTAGGAAAATATATGGTTAGAATTCTTGCAGGTTCCTTTTGGGACAGAATGTCAGACAACACAAAATTAAATTGATTACTGGATCTTATATTTTGAAGTTAGTAGAGATGATGGCATCTGAGGTAGAAAATATTCATATGTGATAAAACAATGATTGCAGGTTGATGTATTGTCTGATTGCAGACTGGTTTACGCAGTCTTGGTAACCAAGAGTTTGACTGACTGTTAAAATGTTTGAGCTCTACAGGTAGGGTGCGGGTTTACTAGGCTATTTTCAGTTCCATGTTATATATGCTGAAAACCTCTTAGACAGTTCAAGTGACTGGTTATGTTTCATAATCAAAGGAAGAAAAATAACTCTAATCGTCATTCCTGTTTTCATCTATTTGATTTTAGTTAATCTTTTCCTTTGACAAATTCAATCTCAATTTGCACTCCTAGAAAACCTACTCTTGTGCTGACTAGAATAACTGCTGGCTCATACTGTGAGAAACAACCAAAATCATTATTCTCTTCACTGAGATGAGTGTTAACTGACAGTTTCTTCTCTGTTTCTTTTCTACCTATAATCATCTTAATATCCTGATGGGTTCATACAATGTCTATTAAATACAATGTATATTAAATGCTTAAGACACTGTACAGTTTTTTTCTATATTTTTGTCATTTCTAAGAATAAGAGCAATACTATATGAATTTTAAAACATAGTACATGTAACAGTCAGGATTTATTTAAACATAGAAATCAATGTTTTACTTCTGACACTAAAGAATTAACTAGAAAGCTTGTCTTGGAAAAAAAACAGGTCATTAATGCAAAATGTTGGACAAAACACATTTGCAAAGAGATATACAAGCTAGTATAGGATTTCAAAATAGGCAGCAGTCTTTTGTTTACAGGTGGGCTTCAAATCTGTACCAGTTTAGTATGTAAGCTTAGTATCAGTTTATATGTACCATTTTTTGACTGCTCATCACATTAAAGTGTAGTTTGTGGAACGATGAAGATGACAGACAGCCATCCATGTCTCTTGATGACTTTACCAGACCTCAGTCTTCATGGCTCTCATGCATTTGAAGTCATTTGACCTGAGAAGATGGATATGCACCTGCAGACTACCGGTTTTAGCAGAGATTACAGTTTTTAAGAAGACTATTTTATTACATTGCAAATCTCATATACAATTCACTGATAGAAGAACATGCATTTCTGCATGTCAAAGTAACATGGGATATTAAAGAAAAACCTAGAGGAAGTACAATTAATCAGTCAATAAAGCAGAACTGTGAAACAACTCAGAATCACAGAATAGTTTGTGTTTAAAGGCCATCTAGTTCAACCCCCCTGCAGTGAGCAGAGACATCTTCAACTACATCTGGCTGCTCAGAGCCCTTTCCAACCTGTCCTTGAATGTTTCCAGGAATGGGGTATCTATCACTTCTCTGGGCAATCTCTTCCAGGTTCCACTACCCTCACTGTAAAAACTTTTTCTTATATCTAGTCTGAATCTACCCTCTTTGCAAGTAATATTAAATTAAAATCATTGTGGGTAACAATTATCAAATTTATTTAGCACTTTACCTACCTAAAATCTTGGAATACCCAGGATCTAGTGATAAGGTAACATCTACCCAGCATACCTACTTGTAAAAGACTTTTCTGTTAATAGCTAAGTGAATAAACTGGGGAGAGAAATAAATTACATAACTCTTAAAGGTTTTGAGAAGGCCTAATATGGAACTCAACAGAGAAACATAAATGCAAAGAAATTTTATAACCAGAAGTAAAAGGTCAGAAACAACCTCTTTAGTTACTTCACCTATTAAAAAAAAACAAACAACCAAACCTCTGTTTTACCTCAGAAAAAGTATAGGAACCCTAATCAATATTTGAAGATGGTATGGAATATATAGATAATAAAGATTATCCTTCATTCCTTTTCTCTTCTCTGTCATTACTGCATGATTTTCTCCTTGATGGACATTTTATATCTTTCTGCTTGAAAAATAATGTTTGAAAAATATTATTTTGAAAAATATGGGTAAAATTGATAAATAAAGTTAAAGAGTAGATCCTTCTAAATTTTATATTAAGGTTTTGATGTTTCTGTACAGCATTCAGGTCATGCACTTCTTTGTTTATGGTGTCATTAAAAGATGCGTCCTCTCCTCCCACAGCTAATATATGATCTAATAGGACTGTGTCCATTTCTGTTCATTGTCTTATATATTATCCTCAGGTCAGTACTTTTGGCTTGCTTAGATTTCATTTTCTGAGATGCTGCAGACAGCTGTAAGCGCTCCAGGTAACGATATATTTGCCAGGTTTAAATTCTTGAATGTTTCCTGATGTAAATCATTACTTAACTGTACCAGATGCAGCCGCAGTCCGCACAAGCACACATCTTAAGCACACATATTAATACTGTTTAGCATGGTTCCTTTACAGCAAGTCTACAGTCTGTCGTAGTTCAGAGATCTCTATTCAAACAGCTTTTCATGAATTTAAAATGCCAAATTATATAAAGTTCATGTGCAAAATACCGTTTGACAATACTAATGTATAGTGATCAAGTACATACACAATTTCATAAGAAAACAAAAGTTTACACATGTGTTGTACAAGAAAATAGTTTAAAACAGTGTGTAAGAAAATGCGTAAAATATAAACCTGAAAAAGATATTGTGTTTCTTTGGATGGAAACTGCACACATGTGCAGATATATCATCTTATGTATGATGGAGCAGATAGACAATAGGTTAATAGCTTAGGAATAAAATTAGTGAATTAACTATAAAACTATACTCATATTACATTATCTTATCTTCCAAGGAATGTCTTCAGAAGTGTGTCAGTTTTGGCGAGATTCAGTGCAGGTGTCCACCTGTGAGCTAGGTATCTCAGGACTACTTACAGTGTGACAATATCTACACAATACAGTCAACAGCACCTAAGAAGTGCCTCAGCTCATTCTACACCGGACATCTAGTCTGCTTCATAAACCGAAGGCCTTCCAGGCTCCGCTGAATGTATTGATTGTAAAAGCAGCTTAGATACTTAAGTCTCCTCTAGACATCTACACTCAGATACCTTAGTCTGGAACTAATTTCCTTCCTTTGTGCAAACAAAAGTCTTACAGAATGTTCATATCTGCCCAAGTGTTTATGGCTGAATATCCAATCATTGCTATAAAAAAATAAAAAATAATTCTTCTGGACTCTTACCTAAAAAAAAAACCAAAACAAAACAACCAACCAACCAAGCAAACAAAAAAAAGATAGAAAATATCTAACAAAACTATATTTATTATTTTGACTGTACATGTAGCAGGACTTCAGCTGGAAAATGAGAATAAATCTTTCAATATTTGGTGAAACTCCAAAACTTGTATTAGTCTGGAACAAGAACCAGGAAGGATATCAAAAAAAAAAAAAAAAAAAAAGAAAAAAAGAAATAAAAGAAAGCAGGAAAAATTCATGTCTTTAACACTTCAGAAAAAACATGAATGTAATTCAGAAAGGTAAATTGTAAGAATACAGAAGGTCAAAAATAGATGTCTCACCAAGTTTTTTAAGTTGACATCTGCACTCAGAGTAAGCTTCTATCTAGGGTATTCAAACTCGGAGGATTTGACATGAGTGCTGTGATTCTTGAACTATAAGAAAACTGCAAAAACAGGAAAAATGTGAGATAAAGATGCTGGAATTGTCTTAGGCCTTTCAGGTTGCTATCATTTATCCTTTTATAAAAAGCATATATTATTTTCTTCAGGTTCTGGACTTTGTTGTTTGTTTGATGTTGCAGCTGCTGCCCCATCTTGGCTTTTTAATTTTTCTAATTGGTGAGACAATAACATAGGGGAGATGGAATGTGCTACGTAAGTTCAAAGCATAAGCCAGGCTCATTGATTTTCGTGAAAATTAAGGCTTACATTTATATTTTATGCTTATATAGCACATTCCACCTTCCACTTTTTTCCATTTATGGGATAATGTCATTGCTAGAGAGAACACATCACATTCACTTCTATATTATTTAGCTGTGTAATGTGATAGTGATAAGATCAAGATGTTTGGCACTAAAATCCCAACTGTTTCAGCAAGTGCTTCATGGTTGCTTGGGGTGTCATATCTGGTAACAAGCTTGTTCATCATCTTTGCTTTTTCCTTGTGGAGTAGGTAATGAGTAGTAACGTATGTATCTCTTTCTCTGGTCATCCGCTGCACTGTTACAGAAACAGTTGTCCTACATTAGATAAGAGTAAAGCTTTCCTTAAGTTGAGTGTCTTGTTTTTTGCATTCGGGTTTCCAATTTTGGGGAGGAAGATTGTGGGGAGCTTTTTTATGTTCTGTTTCTTTTTTTTTTTTTATTTGATTAGATGTGGGGGGTTTTTTTGGGTTTGGGTTTGGAGTTTTTTTTGGGGTTTTTTGTTGTTTTTTGTTGGGGGGTTGTTTGCTTTTTGTTTGTTTGGTTTTTGGGGGATGTTTTATTTTGGTTTTGTACATTTTTTTTTATTCATGTTAAAATCTATAGACAAATTCACATAGGAGATTTTTATACAAAGCTGTAAAACCTGAGATGAAGAGCTGTTTGGTGCTTGAATACAGGATAGCTTGATATACTTGGTCTGACACAGACTAATATAATCACAAACCACCTACTTTACCAGTCTCTGCTTCCAGTTTTTCATCTCAAAAAGTGGGACAATCTAATAGTTAC
>JBCJKH010067838.1:0-11734 GCA_039877255.1 Loriculus beryllinus | reverse complement strand
CCACAGGTCAATGTGGTAGGAGTTCACGTCCTGCCAGGGAGCCCTCGCTCCCTTCACCGGACAGTGGCTACCAACACACCTCCAAACATAGCATTATTTTCCCACCATCTAATCCATATAACAGGAGGTAAAGAGAACTCACTCCTTCCTCCTCCAGCTTTTATCTTTTGAAATGGTTATGGAAGGACAACAGTAAATGCCTTTTGTGGAAACTCAAAGGCAGTTTTCACTGCCTTTCAGAGTATGCTGCAGGTCAAGGGCTCCAAAGAAATGCTTGTGTACATCAGGCTCACATAAAACATCACTGCATCTATAGAAATGGCTATAAAATGCTGCTTAAAATGAACACCTTATTGTTTTCTTAAATATGGATTAAAACCTCCTCTGTTCTTCAAAATATATTTAATTTACAGAATTTAAGTTTGTTGAATAGAAAACCACCACAGAAACATGTACAGTTAAAATATATCTAATAAAAAGGCAGCTTTTCCAAAAGAAGACTATTTCAAGGTGCCATGACTTCAGAAGAAAGCTGGTTTACATTATCAGCGTGCCTTCTCAGCATACTAAAGAAAAAGCTTTTTAGGGCAAGAATGTTTCATTCTAACACATTCTTTTCTATTATAACACCAACAGAAGTTATCACTACTTAGATTGTTACCAAGTTCTGTTCTTATACTGCACTATCATAATTCCAGCAATTGTCTCCTAGCTATAGAAAATTAGTAAAATGCGACAATACTGACAGCACCTTACAGAACCTAACATCTAAGACCTTCAGCTCTGGATCTGCTCAGAACTATGTAACAAATCTGTGAAGTGCATTAATTTTTTAATAGCAAAATTACTTCCAAGTATGCAGTCAGCATATTTCAATAGTACTGCTTGGATTTTCAAAATACTGTGTTTCTTTGTATCTACGTACATGAGGTAGGATAGAAGCAGCAGAAACACAACCAGCCAACACCTTACAAGATGTTATTCATGCTCCAAGGAAACTATATGTTAAAACTAATTCCAGCTCATCACATGATGACCGAATCACTGATTTGCAGGGGTAGAAATCTGTATTAGAGACTTTCTTTCTTCTTCCATAATACAATGCTGCTAACTCAAAAGAATATACAAAATACAGCATCATTATAAAAATGAAAGCGGTACTAAAACCACATCATGACTGTACTGAGGCACTGGAAAAAAACGTAAGTGTGAAACGTTCCTGCATATACACACTGTATGATCCTGCCTATACAAATATAATGGCACTTGGTAAACTGTGCAGTGAGGTCAGACCTTTTAGGCAGCAGAATCTGGTGAACTTTTAAGCAAGTTGCCCTGTATTTCTGTCCCAGTTGTCACCATTCAGGTCTTTACTTTTCTACTTGCAACAGAATGTCAGAAGCTGTACTGTACATAATGAAGCAGGTGTGCAGCAGGTGTCTGCTGGACAAACCTACTGACAGAGCAGGGAGACTGCTTATGCCTGTGGAATGTAAGTTACTTCTGTCACCATTAGGAAATTGCACCTAAATTAGGAAATACCCTTCCTAAAGGCAAACATCCAACATAGATGCAAAGACTGGAATGGCAATCTGAGCATAACAGGAATCAAGAATGCATGATGGTTCTTCCTCTGACGGGGGACTGGACAGAGGTTCTTATGTGAATTTTATCATTTTTGTCATCATAAAACCATCAGACTAATGGGATGGCCATCTAGAACTCATCTTAATCATGTGTTTGTAGAAATGCTGCCTTGGACAAACATGCTGGTATAGCCAAACATGTTTCTTTAAGAAATTCTTTGCAAAATATATATTGCACCTACCTTGATGAGGTAAAGTTTTATCAATCCCTACTATATATATATTTAAATACAGACAAGTTTTAGAAGTATCACAAACTCATTTTTCTATGTCCAAGGTATACAGTTTTACCATACATGTATGCTCTCTTCATTACATTACTTATTTACACAGGTGTTAGGAGAGTCAAACGTATCAATGTACTTGGATATGTACTTGTATTTGCACAGGACAAATGCAGTGAAGAACCTCACAGAACCAAATTAACGCAAACTTCCAGGATCCAAAACCTCCTCTGTGTTTTCATAAAAGCAGACTTTGGTAATCTGTCATACCCTATCTTACACGTGCAGAAAATACCATGAAAATTGTATACACACCTCTATGTGAAGTCTGGTGGTGGTTGGGTTTCTTTAGAGTATCAGATGACAAGTGCTATGCCAGAATGAAGTATTTAATCTTCAAACCTAAGCCTTTTTGCAAGTTACAAACTGATCATATGAATTTTCAGTGGAAATGTCTTTAATATGAATGCTTTTTTATAAATTCTAATGGTTTTGTTCATGTAGACTGAAATGTCAAAACAGCAAATATCAAAATATTTGAAAAAGGGTTTAATTTTGCTAGAAAACAAAGTCAATTCACAGAGTCAAGTATAGCTAATACAGGATTTTAGATTGTCCTAAGTGGAATAGGTGTACTCACACTAGAACTTTCAAGCAATTTCATATTTCCTTCCCATTGGAGTGTTTTAGCTAGCCCTAAATAGTTATTATTTCTGGTGGTGACAAGTGAAAAATCCCATGCTTCTGGAATCAGAGTGAATTCTTCTCGAACACTAGTATCAAGATTACAATCACTGTTTGCATTCTGCATGTGAACTACAGATCACTGAAAGTCTCCTGTTGCACTGCAGCAAGAAAAGGAAATGTAACACAAATGAGCTTAATTTGCTGCAAAGTACAGCAAGATACTTCGGTAATCTCACAAAAATGTCATACTGGAACTTGTTACAGTGAGTTCAATTTGATCTTTTAATGTAATACAGTACATTTTTATAAACTTAACATTATCATTGCAGAAGAGCATGCTAACTCAGTGTTAGCAATTTATCTTTTATACATAATTATACTCTACTGTAGCTACTGTACGCAGATCTCAAAATGTTAGTACATAAAATATTCATTTTCTTTATATGAGATGAGAATGAACTTAGAAGAGATTTGAATGTAAGAATGAAATATTTGCTGTGCCTATTTCTCAAGAAATAATGAATTACACATTATAACCCAAGAAATCATCACTTAAATTGCAAAACTATAGTTTAAATTTACATTAGACATTGTGATCAGTAATGTGCATCAATATTCCATGAAGTTTAACCTAACCATGTTTATGCACATAAAGCCTCAAGAGTCTGCAGCAGTTTCAGCATCAATTTTTCATATTTTTTTGTATAAAATGGACTTAAAGGTACATCTTCCATAAATGTTTTCAGTGCAATTCTGTCAAAGAGGAAAATATAAAGCTAGCTTTCAATCATTTTATACCATAAAAACCACCCCAACAACTTGCATTTGCACTGCTGAAGCATAAGTAAGCCAGTTCTGTTGTGCCAACTATTTCAAAGTCAATTCAAATCAACCATAACTGCCTTTTTAGGCAGCATTTCACCTATACCTATAGGTATCAATGTTGAAAAGGTGAATACTGAACAGAGTAGGGGGGACGTTGAGGCAGAATAATCTAATATTTATAACACCTTTTTCCATTAGTAAAAAAAAACAAAAGGCATAATGAAAAAATTAAAACTGTTTCTTTGTGGTGATCTTATTTGGAATAAGTAAATCCATGTTTTAGTATTGTTTCCTCTAATCTTACATGAAAAAGCTTCATTATTGAGATAAAATTTTCTCGAAGTAGAAATTGATTTTTGCACATATTTGTCAACTGTAGGGAATCAGAGGAAGAACAGCACCTGAAATTATTGTATGTGCTTGGCTAAGCATTGTGTAATAACCTATACATTTTGGTTCAAAGACACAGTTTATAAACTGTAAAACTGCATACAGGATACTGCTTTAAGTATTTTGTTTCTCTTTGCTTTGTTTTTTCTTATTTGCTTTGTTTTTTGTTTTGTTTTTTTTTTTTTTTCCAGATTATACCTTTAAAATAAAATAAAAATCAAAAACCCAACCTCTCTATGGCAGCAGAAAATAAAAATGGAGCTTCATTCAAATCTTGAATACCCTGACTGCAATAATCAGCAGCTAGTTATTCAACAAAAACTTAGCTCTTCATACCAAAAAAATTTGGCTCAAAACCCCAAAACAAAATGGTACAATAAACTCTTAATAAAAGATTCTCTCAAGAGGCAACCTACCATATACTACTGCTAGATACGAGTTTCCAAAAAAACATTACATCCCATTTTCAGCACATTTTTCATAAACATGCAACTTCACTATAAAATACAAAACACTTGGCTCTCAAGAACAGCTTTATAAAGACACACTGCATCAATAAAATTTTTCTTTGTGATTAACTTTACATTGTAATAAGAACTGTATTTTCACTAATGTTTATATATCAGATTTCATATTATAATGTAGTAATAATTTGCTCTGAACATCACGTTCAGAAGGAAATATCTATACACATTAACATACTAGACTATTAAAAACTCAGTTACAGAATTTTATTGATACAGTAGATTAATAAAAACTGATGGGGAAGACAAAATGGGTAGGGTATTCAGTACATTATTTAATAACACACTTTTAAAATTAAAATATTTTAAATCCTTTCTGAATTTTCAATGCCACTAGAAGTCCAGAAAGTCTGGCATCAATACTGAGGTGTAAAACAAACAACTTCTTTCACAATCTGCATCTCTTGTATTATTCTATCCAACATTGGTCAACTGTAAAAGAAAGTAATTTAGCACCTCTGATGATAAGTAGGTGCTTAAAGGTAAACGCTAGGTTAAATCCATGAAGGAAACAAAGACCATTTTTTTTCTTCTCAACAAATAGCGGCAAAAGAAAGTGGCACTATTTGTTCAACTGATTTTGTTTTCACAGTTAAATGTCAACAAGAGTACAAGTACGAACACTGACAGATATTGCTTGAGATCAATTTTCAACAAACTGTTCTTTTTTATATCAATAGATCCAATAAACAGTGGGGTACTGTCAGTTTAAAGCCGCAGATAAAAGCTATACAAGCACTTTAGAAGTCAGAAACATTAAAAAAAGAACTATTTACAGTTTTCTTCTTTAGTTCGTATGTCTACAAAGCCAGCGCACATTACACTTCACAAAAATCCACAGTTAATGATATCAACATGTGTGTGGCTAAAGCTTGTGACCTAGGGACTGCAAATGCAGGGGCAGGAAAAGGAAAATAGGTTTTGTCTTTTGTTCAGCAACCCCATTTGTGCACTAACAGCTTCATTCAGTCTCAAGCTTTATAGTAAAAGCATTCTTCAGAGCTTTCACCTGGAAGGCTGATAACTACATGCTCACTCATCGCCTTTCCCTTTTGGAAGCTCTGCGACGGACCTGTTTAGAGAAAAAGCGTTTTAAATGTTTTTACAGGAAAATATCTGAAAAATTCAGGAATAAACATATTTTATAATGGAAAAAATGCTTAAGTCTCACAATTACATCTGAGTAACTGTATACAGTGTCATTCATTACTCATCACAGGGACAAGTCCCAGTCAATGACGAGGACATAACTTTGCTTGATGTTCCTGAGTCTGCATCCTTCAAACATTAAACAAATTATTTGGTTTCATTTTTTAGAGTTTTCCTATACTCAGCTGCTCCAATCATCAGAAGCGTCCAAAGGTGTGAAGGCATTCACAGTAACATTTTTAGTATTGCTACTAACATTACTAATGAAATAAATATAAACTTAGTTTAAAATATTTGCATATTCTGGGAAGAGGAAGAAATCTGTTTAGAATTCTGCTCCAAGATCCCATGCTTCTCTTCCAGCACTATTTATTTCGTGTCTTTTTTTTTTTTTTGTATAAAGAAACGTTACGATTATCTTGCTGAGAAGAATGAGCAGGAGTTACCTGGAAAATAATTACCATGAGGTCGTACACAACTCAGAAGCTATACAGAAGAGAAAACAGAAGATGCTTGACAAAACCTGACATTTGCTAAGAAATGCAGCTTCTCTGGGAAGCTACAGTGCGGTGCCACTACACAACAGTGGTGGTTGACAACCACCTCATTAATTTTTAAGGAGGAGGGTTAAGCTCTTGGAACAGGAGAAGTCATTCACTGAACATCAACACACACAGGACACCACAAAGACTTTCAAAGAAAATCTCAGGCATTCGTTTCTCTTACATTGATTGTGGAAACTTCCTCTTCTTCCGTTACCTCCTCCTGGGGAATGTCGTCACTGACAGGTGAGCTACTCTGAAAAACATCCATCTCTTCACTAGATTCATTCTCTTTACTGGCTGCTTGTTTTGAACGTCCTGCACGGCTACAATAAGAAGAAAAATAAAGATCATTTTCATAGTATATGGCTCTGCATGTGTATACACAAGAGCAAACACTCTACAAAACCAGCAGCCTTATCACTTCATGTTATATAATAATAGCTCTTTTATACCTGTATAGTTCATCCACACAAGGAATAGAAGAAGTGAAACCAGGAGGCTGAACAACAGCATTTTAAAACTCATTCTTCCAGGTTAGAGGGTTAGGAGTACAAGTTGCACAGTTTCTGCCTCCACACAACAGATTTTGCTTTTTAGTGCCAGAATATGAGCCTAAGAAGGTTGACACAACAGTGACCAGTGAACAGGAGAAGCCAAACAGACAGAGACAGAATACTTGGTTGGTTTTGCTTTTTCCCCTTCTACTCAATTCCATGAACAGATGTACTTCTACAGAAGTTTATACACAACAAGATTTGGTAACTGCATCAATGCTTTTACTGACCTAGAAGACCCTTTGTCGCTCTTTATGAAATTAACACTATAATGAACCTGAATGCAAATCTGCCAAATCTGCCATGCTAAGAGCTGGGTATAATCAGGATAGCAATACCTTTATCAGGATAATCAGCAAAAATCAGTCAACAATATCATAAATTGTCTGTTAGTGATGAGAGCTGAACCACAAGCAAAAAGCACCTATTTGTTTTTAAAATAAGAACTAGTCCCCCTCCTGCCTGAAAAAAGAAAGGCCAACTAGATATATATCCAAAACTACACAGCTGCATCTACATCATAGTTTTGGTTGGGTCATTACCACAGTTAAGAATCAAACTACTGAATAATCCAATTTACAGCAGATACAGTCTTGCTGCACCCAAACCAGGTAACTTTCTGGATGAAAGTAAACCGGAAACTCTGTTCCAAACTGCCAACAAACACACTTCAGTCCCCAGTGGGGGAACACAGATCCAGAACAGCTGGCTTCTGACAGCATCAGAGAACATATGTGATGGGAACCACATGAAAATCTATACAAAATAGAATCTCTGAATTGCATATAGTAATTATAGTGTAGTACAGGGGCTTTCAGCATCAACCAACCAACATGATACCTGCTGAGAAACAATACAAATTAGCCCAACTCAAGCCTTCCAGGACTGGTAGATATAAGAGAATTGAAAAGAAAAGAATTACTCACAAATTCATCTTCTCACAGATTACAAAAACAAGCCAGCTCACATGCACTAACCTGTAACCCAGTTGGCCATCAGAAATAGGCTATACACTATCACCTCAAAGGTGATTTTACCTCATAGGTAAAATCCCAAACTCTTATGACAAATCAAAGGACCTCAGAAAGCTTTAAGCATTTGGATTCAATATATATATCTTGTGGTACACAGTGCTGCTCAGCCTATCAGCTCCTTTCTCTTAAAGCTGCTGTAGATACACATGTAGAAAAGGGAGAAAGGCCTGACTACAGTGCACTTTGAAAACCAAGGAATTACTGTAGTCTCACCTTTTTCTTGCAGATTTGGAAAGAGGACAGACAATTGGGGTGGTCTGATCACACAAAATTTTTCTTGGTTTTGTGGTTTTTTTTGTTGTTTGTTTTTTTTTTTTTTCCTCATTTGTTTGTTTTTAAATGAAATCTAGAATAGACCCACAGCTCACAAATCACTTGGGCTTCTTGTGCCAGGAACAACGTACATACATGTGAACAAGAGCTATGCCTGTTACTGATCATGTGTACTCTTGTTTACTTTGCTTAAAATGGGGTAAAGAAATACACTGATTTCACTGAGAAATTAATCAGTAGCTATTTAAGTATAGTAGCACATCACCCAACAATAACTTGTGGGCATGTCTTCTCTGCATGGCAGTAGCTGTTTCTAACTCTTGTTTCACTGTATATGTAGCAGTGATTTCTGCAGTAATCAAGACCTGTGTTTCTGGTGATAGAATAAAGGAGCAGGAAAGGTTTAACCTGGGGTAGGGAAAGAGAACACTGTTTTGTGATATTGTGCACGTAAAATGCCAGAACATGCAATTTGGTGTGAAATTAGAGTTTGAATTGAGGGTACAAGCTTGTTCAGGCAAAGATCTTTGTTAAGGAAGATTCACCAGGGACAGGCAAATTGGTACATTAAGGTGCCAGAGGAAGATCAAAATGATGCTAACAAAGCCCAGAAGCTAGAAAAACAACAGAGTAGTATCAAATGCCATACTGAAGATGCACATAAATAAAGCCCTAAGGAATTTATCACTGGGGTCTGGAAAAGTATCTTGCAAATCTGTTCCATGAGCTGCAGTTTGATACCTGTGAGCAGGTGAGTCCTGTCAACTTGTACACCTCTGCTTTACGTACATTGCATATACATGTACAGAAAAGGTAGATACACCTGCAGCTTCTGACAGCAGGCACAAGAAGATTAAGGTAGCCACAGAGATTACCTTTATTTTAGAGCCTCAAAATTTTCAAGAACTACTATCCTTCACAGATTGTAGCACATTTTATTCATGTGGAAATGATTCAAATGGATAATACGGCCACAAATTAAAAAGCAAACATTAATTTAAGCATCAAAATAAACTTAATTCTCCACAATACACTTTAACCACAGTAACAATTTGATTCTTCCTCTCTATCCAAAACAAATGAGAGCCCTTTTTGCTCCTTGAAGTCCTAATAAAGCCCTGTCTTTAAGGCCTTCATGTGACTTATTTTCTCTTAGAAGAGCAAAGTTTGGTATATGCTACCTGTGCACACTAAACTTACTGATAGCCTCTTGTGCTGGTCTGAGGTGTCTGGGGAGAAGCAGGTAGGGAAAACATTTTAGAAATAACAATGGACATTTATTTTACCTGTCAATTAAAAGATTCTGAAATATTTTCAGTAAATGATTGGTTGGGAGCACAGAGGCATAGTTCTAATTTTCTCTAAATACAAATTTAGAAAATGTTCCCCACTTACACTTTTTTTGGCTGTGATGGTGGTGTGTTTGATGACCTTCCTCGTCTTTTCTGTGGCGTAGACTGTGCTGATTCAACTGTACTAGTTTCAGATGGTTCTGCTCTGTTTTGAGGAAGACCCAAATTGCAAAGTATCAAATTATAACTAATGTCCAAGGATAAAAAAGATGCAGCTTACAAGAAGACAGACTTACCTCTGCTGTGTTCTTTTCGGTGTCCTATTTTGCCTGCCTTTTGGTTTTTGTTCAATGTTTTCAGTTTGCCTTTCTTCCTCCTCCTCCTCCTCGTCTGCTGCACCTGCTGATGGTTGTTTTTTTTTGCCCCTTTTTGATGACTTTGCTATGGGTTCTTCCTTAGGTGTTCCTCCATTATTTGCTTTGGCAGGGCGTCCTCTTCTCCCTTTCTTTGGTGGACTATTCTGTTCATCCTCACTTTCTATAACATCTTCTTTTAGCCTTTTTTCCTCTTGCCATTGTGTTTCATCAGATTCTGAAACAACTGCAGGTCTTTTCCTTCCCCGTTGACTGCCTCTAAGTTTCTGCTCTTGACCCAGTTTATTCAGGTCATCTATGCTTAGTTTCTCTTCTGCATCTGTGATAGCTGCTTTCTTCCTTCCTCTAGGCTTCTCCATCTCTGACTGAAAAGGTAAGATTATACTTTTAAATTTAAAAATTCAACTGCCATATTAAACTGTCGGGTATGCAAAAAGCTACAGAAACTTCACCCTCCAAGAGAAAGAGTTTTGAAGTTACACAACTTCATAACAATCTAAGATTGTCTGCCATATCCATTTCAGAAACCTTTGCAAAAATATAAACACAAACATAAATATGACAGGCAACAGAGAAAAATTATCTCAAACACTGAAGTGTGTAAGGTCTTCACATTTTATGCTCACCTGTGTCAAACACAAGTTGCTAGAACATTCATAAGTGCATTTTTATCAACAGGGAAAGATAAAGAAGATGGGAATTGTCAATTTGTGGCTTCAGCTCCGTTGCAAGCTGCCAGGGTGCTTATGCCTGGTAGTGGCAAGGAACTAATAGAGAAGACAACAGGTAACCCAAATTTATAATTGTAGAAGGAAGCACAGGAATTTGTGGTAGCTGCCAAAGCATGGCTGTCAGAGCTGCACTAAGACTCAACATTTGCTCTGTGCAGCAAAAACCCCACCCAACCCTTAAAAGAATTACAGAATATCTGGTTTGGAAGGGACATCTAAAGCTCATCTCATTCCAAACCCCCTGCCACGTGCAGGGACACCTCCCACTAGACCAGCTTGCTCAAAGCCCCATCCAACCTAGTCTGGACCATTTCCAGGGAAATTTCCAGCAACAACTTCTCTGGGCAACCTGTTTCAGTGTTTCACCTCCCTCACTAACAAATTTCTTCCCAATACCTAATCTAAATCTACCTTCTTTCAGTTTAAAACTATTGCTCTTTGTCCCATCATTACAGGCCTCTGTTAAGTCTGCCTCCATCTTTTCTTATAAGACTCCTTCCTGTGTTTGAACAGTGAAGACATCTACTGTCAGTTCATGACTTCAGTGACACAGCTGCTGACCTAGATCAGTGACATCCTTGTTATTCCCTGTTCTATTTGCTTTTGCAGTGACTGTGCATGTGTCATTGCAGCTGCTTTTACGAGGTAAATAGTTGTAGCCAAGTTTCATAGTAAAGTTTGTCTCTTCAGGTTTAAGTGTCCCATAACCTTAGAACTAATGTGTTACACTATGATTTAATCTGGACAAATATCCAAAACATTAACATCTTTAAAATATAGACTTTCTGCTCCCCGATTATAATTCTCCTCAGTTACTGCTTGCTATAATCTGCTCCCCAGCTCCAAAAATCCCAAATGAGTCCTGAATCAATAGCATTAAGCAGCTTGATTACACAGTCAAAGTGAAATACAAATGCCCTCAAAAGTACCCGAAATACTGAACTGTATTTGCTTTATTCCTCAGCTTTGTCACAGTTACCAAATCAATCAAATGTCTGTAAACATGAATTGCATGCCAGCAGCTGTTTAGACTCTCAGGCTTTTCAAGGTTTACAGCTGAAGTGACATATCAATATAGGCAGTGGGGTTTTTTGACAAAAGACTGCTGATTTTTCTGTTTTCTTCTAAGTCAGTTTGCTTTTCCCACAAGATATCACAAGTATAAGATGGTTATTTGCACTTCAAGGCAAGCAAAAATTCAGGACATTTTCACTAATCAGTACCTTAAGTCCCAAGCAACCTGAAAAATGGAACAGACATAATGGGAGAACAGAGAAATGTCAGAGACAGTAAAAAATAAAACAGCAGTGACATCATAGAAAAGTTAGGGTTAGAAAGAAACTTAAGATCATCTAACTGCAACCCCCTTGCCATAAGCAGGGACACCTCACACTAAACCAAGTCCCCCAAGGCTCTGTCCAACCTGCCCTTGAACACTGCCAGGGATGGAGCACTCACAACTTCCTTGGGCAACCCATTAGATCGG
>JBCJKH010067832.1:0-15277 GCA_039877255.1 Loriculus beryllinus | reverse complement strand
TGGGTCATATCTGCTGATCTTTTCACTCTCTCTCTTATCCGGATGGGTTGTTTGAACTACTCTTGCATAAATCACCTCACTTGTAAAGCTGATTTCAGTGTAGATGTAGTATGAGTTAAGCTGTCCAGGAGGAGAGTTGTTGAGAGCTGACATGCTGCAGAGCCTGCATGTTACAAAGCAGTGTATTACAGGTGAAATGATTCAGTATTTGTTTCGAGGGTTTAGGGGCTTGTTCTGGAAGCTTCTGAAACAAACAAGAGTAGGACCTTCCAGCTGGTCAAACTGTTGGCATTTTTTTTAATTGTTTATTGTTTTGATGTGGGATAGTCATATTTGGGCTAGGTGGGCACAAATAAAATGCACTCCATCAGTGTCCCTAAACTTGTTTTTGAAGACTTGTGTGCTGTTTTTTTCTGGCTGGGGTGGGACGTATAGGTCATCATGGGTCATCTGCATGCCACCTTTCTTTAGTAGTTGGGAAAGGGGATGATGAATAAACAATTCAGCACTGAAGTAAGCATTTTGTTTAATTTTGGTATAAAAATTAACATATTTTCACTTTTATAAACATCTTAGTAAACACTGAGAACTTGAAGAAGTCATCTCCTGACAATACCTGCTGCAGGAAGTGCATGTGTATATGCTTTGTCATTTGAGTTTATGAGTGGTTTTCAGGCTCACATCTGAAATCTTAGGAACTGCCAAGAAGCCTTGTAGCATGCAGCACTAGACTGAGGGCAGCTAATAACTTATATAGATGTAGATGTAGTACAAATATTAACATGGTAACAGTGTTAGTGTCAGCTAATACATTATAGTCTGCATCCTGCAAATATAAACAGTACAAAAAAATACACATTGCATTAAAAAATTATTGAACCATACAATGTATTACACAGTGTCTTACACACACTTCTAAAAAGCAGATGCTAAATATTGCAGTGATTAAATTCCATGTTTGAATATTGAAGAAATTAAATAATAAACAGCTGCTAGGTATTTTTAGATGTTAACAGGTCACTTAGATTTACAGACATTATGCATGAATATATTTTTCTGAGATATTTCCTAACAAATCAATCCAAGATGTTGCAAAAGGTCATTTCTCATTTAAGGCAAAGCCAAATGTGGTAACTTTAGGTATACTTTTGTGTTTCAGTTTCACCGATACATGCTCACATTAAGTCCACAGATCATGCTAGAACAAAGACATTCCAAATCTAAGTAGAGGGCCACAGCAGTGAACAGGAAAGACTAAGATCGAAGATCCTATTAATCAGTGAGGCACCTGTAGTAGCAAGACACATATCACATAGGCAAGTGATCCAAGAGCAACACACAGAACGATGAAAACTTCCAGGTTTCACAGAAGAATACCTTAGGGAAATATTTCTGTGATTGTAGATTTGGTGTTTGTAAGCTTGGGAGCAAGGACAGATGACCAAACATCCAAAAGAGGGAATTAAGTGGAAGACTAGTATACTTCATAAAGATTCTTAAATCACAGGCTCAGGTTTTATGGAAAACAAAACAAATTGAAATAACCATTGCCTGTATCTAGGCTGTATCTAGTATGCAGAAAAGGAAAAAAATTTCTTTATGTTCATTGCACCTAAACACATACAACGTACTTTTTCAATTGTAATAGTGTTTGCAATGTAGTGCAGCAAATATATGAAGATAACAAGGGAAATTCAAATTAGGGGACTTAAGGAATCATGATTTCCAGGGGAGATAGAGCTACCAGAACCAGACAGTGTAGCTATTCTCTTCATAGGATTTCTTATAAATATTATACGGGATGCATCTTTTCTGGAAAAGATATCCAATTTCATTTTAAAATGTCTGAGAAATGAGGAGTTTGCTGTTGACATAGTGTTTAATTACCTTCCAAAGTAGGAGCTTGTATCTTAATTCAGGACTGAATTTCTTTAACTCCCATTTCTCAACACTAGATCTCATTATACCATTGTCAGGAAGGCTGACATCTTGCTATCAGACATCTTACCAGGTTGTAAGTACCAATCACAGTGATCAAGGCACCTTTCAGCCTTTTGTCTGACAAGCTGAATAAGTTGAGCTCCTGTAGGCCTTGCACTGGAGTGCTTGGTTTCCAACCGCAGGCTGTGAAATTTCTCTTCAGAATTTTACCTGTCCATCTGAGCAGAAGAAACAATGCATTTTTCCCAGTGTGCAAACAATCCAGACGTTAAAAGATTCTCTCCAATCTCTACTTTGAATGCTAATAAGTAGGAGTATTCTTGAATAAGAAAGTGAAAGAAATGACAAGGGTAAACAAGAAACAATAAAGGAAAAACCATCAATCCATATTTTTATGATCTAATCCAGCTACCTCTATTCCATCAAACTTTGGAAATAATCTGTTCCTTATGGCAGATCTGTGCAGTGACATAATCCTTTCCCTCCCATGAAACTAGGACTTCTGACAGATAGGCTGTGACGATCTATTAAGTAGCTCTGGCCAGGAAAGGCAGACCATCAACTGTTGTGCCAGGAGCTGGCAGTTGTTCATTTCTACTAATGCTGTTACAAGCCTTGTAGCCTCTGGCAGGGAAGGAGGATGAACAGCTGGAATCCGAACCTTTTCAGCCACCTCAGCAAAAATTGGTAGAGCTATCTGCCAAATCCACAGTTTGATTTTATCACCTTGATCTAGTTGAGTATACTTCATCTTGCAGGTAGAATATTCTGAGCTCAGCACGGGTAGAGCAATGTCCATGGGGTATTTCACTGCCACCTTCTGTAGGAGTAGAGCAAGCTCAGTAGTGGGGCTTTTTGAAAAGCTGCCATGTCATCAAAAATCATGGCTCATATCCAAAATATGTCACTCTAAGCATTCACAGGAGGGGTCAGGTGAAAGTTATCTCAAACAGACCTTGTAACAGCTGGAAATTTGAGGTTGACAACTGGGGATGGGGATTCCTGCTGTTGTTCATTTCTACTTGTAAGGTTTGAAAAGATTTTTCCATACCTGCAGAGCAGACATTGGGACTATAGTTGCCCTGTTGGCACTGCCACTTGAGTGGGTGTGACAAGAGTTTTGTGGGGACGTTTTCCAGATTACATAAGAAATCAATAGGTTTATACTTCTTTGTGTTGGTACAGGATAAGGCTTCAGTTCTGTCAGTTTTCCTCAACTACACCTTCAGATTTTAATCAACTCTTTTCTATCGCTTTTCTGTTACTTCTTAACTACAGCTGAGGGGAGAAAAGAAGGAAAAAAAAAAAAAAGGTTTCTATACGTTTTCACGAATGGCATTTTTCATTTATGGAAGGGTATTTTTGCACTTCTGATTATGAATGTTTATTTTATTCACACATCGAGCAAACTATCCTCTTGCGCCATACGATCCGGAGATATATAGTGTTTCATGCATTCAGATGTTTGAAAGCCGTCTGGAAATGTCTTTCCTACTTTCAGATATGGGAACATTTCAATAGGAGGGGTTTTAATTTGTTTTGAAATTTCAACTCTTGTTCTGTTCAGAAGCTGAAGTTGGAATCCATTAAGATGCATTTTAGTGCAGTTTCTAGTCTCATCTTCCTTTTCTCACAAACTGTGCAATTCACTTAGTACTTCATTACAACCAACAGCAATATGTATACATGGTGCACAAAATGAGCCATTTTGTTTTAAAACAGATTGCAGATGAAAGGAAACCATTCATTTCTTGCTCGCTAGCTGTAATTACTAGAGCGCTAATTACTCCAAATCACTGACATACAGGGTCAATAAGGATGACAACAGGAACATCAAAGACAAGATGCACACATGCAATTACAAGTCTCTAAAACCAGGCTGTAATATTATTTTATGGCTACTGTTTTTTTCAGTCAGTGCTGAAAAATATTCAAGTTTGCTAAATGTTTACTATTATTTCTTTTTCAGTTTGACAGTGAAAACATGTATATGAGTATGACAGAGCCGAGCCAGGACTATGTGCCAGCCAGCCAGGTGGGTTAATTAATCTTCTCTGCCTTGTTTCAAATTGTAATTAAACAAATTCAAAGAGTTGCATTGCAAATGAGTGGCACTATCAGTAACTGCTGCAATCAGGAATAATCATAATTTATAAACAAAGCATTTAAGCCTTGTTTCCAGTTAATGAGATAGAGCTGATAAAACACCAGAGTTGGCGTTTGTTGAAAGACACTACCTTGTTTCCTCTCCAGAATGCAAGCAGCTGTTTTGCCAGCATGATCTTTCCTAAACAGTTGTTTTACCTTCAGGAATTAAAGGCTTTACAGGTGCATGTTATTTGTTTCTCTGACTGCAGACAAGTTAATCATTAGAAGCTACACATGTCACAAATAGCATTAATTATCATTCATAGGCCAGTTGTAGCTGACTGTTGCCAGTGTTATATGATTAGCAGTGCAGTTAAAGCAATGTCTTCTGTAGCTTGCAGCCCAAATGGTTTAATGCGATGTAGATGCTTTACGGGTATTTTTGAGTCCTTTCCTTTTGGGGAACGCTAAATTCTGATACTAAATGTGTATTTAAAAATCTTCCACCTTTCCACTTGAGCCCTAAGGATATTACAGATTTCTAAGAATGAAAGAATGAAATCTTTTAATTACTTCTGATAAAGCAAAAATAGTTCTGAAAAAAACTGTCTACCTGTAGCTACATCTGTATGTAGGAGAGAAATTTTCATTTACTTCACATGTTTTGGTCGTTTAGTTCAGATTACTAAGTGATGGTGATAGTGGTGCAGATCCATTAGAGTGTGTCAAAAATTGCCCTGAATGATCGGACTTGGGGTCTAGGTCATGCAATAATGCAGATACAAGAGTGGCTAGTCTGATATACCCCTCTTTGACAGGACCAGTAGGATTATGTTAAGAGCTCTCATTAGGTGGGAGATAAGTTGGCATGCATAGTAAATGTGTGTAGATGAGAAGAATTTAATTTAGGAATCAAGAGCTTTGGGAAGTGACAGTACATTCAAAGCTAAATGTCTTCATGAAACAGGGTTTTTCAGGTATACAGGTTCATTTGGGGGCAGGAAAGCAGGAGGTTGTGTGAGATGAGCTCCATTGTTCAATCAAAAGGAACATCTTTAAAATGTTCCACCGTGTTGCTTCTCAGACTTCTGTTGAAGTTATTCTGAAATACCTTTAGAGACCAACTGTACTTTGTGGTTAGGATTTGTGTGTGATTGAACTTATTCAGCTAGGAACGCTCCAAGATGCAGAGGTAGTTTAGAATAGAACTGTTTGATTAAAAAATGAAAAATTATATTATTAATTTTTCTCTAGCCATTAATCCCAAAACTGTACTGACAAGTTTTAGTATTACTATTAGATTAAAGCAGCCTAGTATCATCTCATTTATGCCTTAAGGGTTTTGAAGTGCAAGGGCTAATTGAATTTGTTTGAAACAGTAGAAATACAAACTCTGTGAATGATTGCTGTTATAAGGCAGCTGCTACCTTTCAGAGAATCATTATGTCTGTCTTAAATAGTTTTGAATAAAGAATTGCAAATCTACAGTATACATCAGAATTATTTTTCTTCTGTTGATATTTTTGTACTGTGTATGCATGTAGTTTTAATAATTTAAATGGCATATTGAAAAATTAAGAGTATAAGTTTTAATCTTTTATGTGGTTTCTACATGTGCTAACAAGGCCCAGATACTCTGAGATATTTATGCATCTAACACTCACTGGTTTCAGTAGAAAGAAGGTGATTAAAGTACCTTTAAAGATCCAGGCCCAAATATTTTAAGTGCAAATGATTTTGTCTTCAAGGAAAAAAATCTATCAAATGCGACATTTACAAATTCAAAGATGACAGAAAACCCTGACTGCTTACTAGGGGTTGGAACCAAGAAAGGGTTTACAGACTTAAAACCTCGCTATGGCAAAGCCAGCTCTTGGAGGTCTGGCTCCCAGGTGGGGTTCAAAACCCAGAGGCGGGTGTCAAAACTCTATCCTGTGCTGGGGGATCTGGCAAGCTCCATTAACAGGTACAGTATTTTGTCGAATGCACATGGGTCTGATAGCCCCCTATGCCTGTTTGACAGAAGCTGTCAGCATTGGGCTACTGGACCCTCCTGGCTTTTGCTGTGATTATCTCCTGGCACTCACACCATTGCAGTGGATTTATAAGTGAATAGATGTGAAAACCTGTGATAATAATGATATTTTTTTAAAATAGGGGACAAAAATCCACACTAGGATCAGGAAGGCAGGATATGGTGGAAACCTGCCTCTCTCTTGTTTCAGCAAGAACCTGAGACTGTAAGAGAAGCCTTCCCAAACCTGTTGTTCCTGGCGTAGATAGGTGCTAGTCATTCCTCAAAGGAAATAAGCAGCTCTTCACTGAAAGTACTGGTGAGGTCTTTACCAACTGTAATAGGGTGTTGTTCTTATCTCAGGCATAAACATTTGGTGGTCACCCAAAATTGGTGAGCTAACTGCTGTTTCAACATCCAAACTGCTTTTTAAAACTGGAAAGAGTATGATATTGACTGCTCTGAAAACAAAACATGCAATGTTTTACAGCTTACCAGGGAGGGAGAGGAAGAGTAAAGGATGTCACTGTTTTCTGGTCCATGTTTTCAAGACTGTTCATTTTCCTTTCACTGTTACTGGATATAGAACAAATAATCCTGTAAAAAAGATGAGAAAATGGTCTCTCCCAGGTGGAAGTTTAGTCACTTCATCCATGGAGTTTTCTCCTGTGTTCATTTTGCATCTGTTCTCAGGAGCCTTGCAGTTGCTTGACCTCAGCAAGAGGAGTGCAGGCTCCTTTCCACCCTCAGTAACTTGGCAAGATCAGAGATGAGTGTTTGAGTCTTGACAGACTGAGGAGTGAATTCATTTCTCCACTTTCCTTGATGGATGCACATCTGTTAACTAAAATATGAATCCCACATGTTATGAGATGCATGGTTCTATCAGAAACTTTTATTCTAGCTCAGATTGGTCATGCTCACTGAGTCAGACATAAGCATCATTTTCTAATTTCAGAATCTGACACAACTTATTTGGGAAGTAGGTTGACAGACAGTCATGGTCTGCACCACCAAAGACTGAGGGGCTTCCATTAGACTGTCTTCAGGATTATGTGACTATACAGGCAGGATTTTGGGGGTCCTGACATGCATTTCTGTTCTTTCTGTTTACTGCAAAATGTTCATATCCAGAAAAACATCACCTTATATTATTTTAAGGGGTTTAATCAATTTACCCCCTTTAGGCCAACATAAATAAAAGCTCAGCCATCGGACAGGAAAAATATAGTTTTATTCCTTTTGCTGTATAACATCAAACATCTGCATAGCTTCATAATCCAAGACAAGTTGCCTCACAGCATGCCTCAACAATTATCTTTTCCGTTCAATTTTCAAATCGGTACATGCTTTGGGACTTACAGACCAAGTTGCTAAGTAGCAACATATGGCTCACTACTGTTCCTGTGATGTTGCTGCAAGCAAATAGCATAATTCTATACTTGAAATGATTTTTACAGAAAGCCAGTGCTGGAGCTGAGCCAGAAGTGTAAGTATACAGTAAAAATTAATGATATTCTTTTAAACTGTCCCAAAAGGCTGTTTGGCAATGTTGTCTCTGTGTACATTTTATATGTACGTGTAAGTACTGTATTTTTGCTTATGATATATGTAGTACAGGACTCTGCACTGCAGGCATCTCCTAAATGAGTTATAGTAGCCGTATTAACAAACATGCATAGTAAAACTACATGAAATTTTCACTACTAATTACACTTCAATCTGAAAATATTTATAGTTTTAAAATAAAACTATGCCAACTGCTCTGCATTTCAGATTCTAGCAAACATATTGTTTTCTCCCCACACCTATAATTGGAATCTCGGAGATGAATTCTTCTTCATGCAATTCCTCTTCCTGTAATTTGCAGGCCATGCACAGCATAGTATAAAATTATATTGTTTGTTTTAAATTTCTTCCTAGTCACAATATAGAATATGATTTGGGACTCTGTTGCAGAAAGCCTTGTCACTTCTGTAGCCTTCCTGAGGCCTGATAAATGTTAAGGGTAACGAATGCAGCTGCCCAGTCCCCTGCATGATCCAAATGGAAGGGAAAAGAACTGGCCTGGAGCTGATGGTCTCGGGTAGTCTCTCCATTGCCCCAGTAGAAAGCGAGGAGATATCTGAGTCAGAGGAAGGAGCAGTGTTTGAACAAAGATTGTATTTTCTTCCTCCAAGAGCTATGTTAGGGTGATCTGTGTGAGGTACATATGCATGCTCTTTGATACAGTGAGCACCACAGGTATCAAAACTGTTTTGTCCTGTACAGCTCCAGGGCAAAATAGGATAGAATGACATCCAACAGAGAGATTTTTCATGTTAACAGGAAACTAAAGGGTTCCCCTGCCTTTTTTTTCCCCACATGCACATGTTCCTACATATATTTATATATTTATATATATTCCTAATTTTTTTTTACATGTTTATACCCTGATTTCTTAAGAGTATTAATGGTATATCTATTTCTCATGTGAAGTAGGGATGGATAAATGCTACGTTATAGCTGCCCTATCTTGGTCCTTACCTCTACATAGTCAGGGTACTCTATCCCATTCCTGACAAAAGATACAGCTCTTCACTAAAGCCACAGTCAGCAGAGCAAGGCAGGAATTGGCTGCCTTAGAAAGGATTCTGGAAAATGATTCTTACATGGAGAGTCACTAAGTGGTCCAGTGTAGTCCCATAGGTACACACTACCTGAAGTCCAGGGCAGTCCTACCCAATAGCTAGAAATCTTTTGCTCAGTGTTTGAGAGAGTGCTCCACAGTGAGAGGGCAGTGCCACCTGGTTAGTCTGCTGGCTCCCTGCAGTTCAGAGCTGGTTTGGACCATATTTCACCTCCCTCTTCCCAGTCCATTATACTTCAGTTTCAGAAATTGTGTCAACAGAAGGGAGTCCACTTCTCACTCCTCCATTTCTTTGAAATAGACTGTAGATGCCACTTCCCCTTCCTCCTCCTTACCCCACAAAAAGAGGGACGTAGATTTAAATGTCATCAGGCAAAGAAAGCCACCAGAAAACACCAGGCAGGTCTTTCAGATCCTGAATGAGTGGTTAAAGGTAGAGGTAATTTTGCTCTACATTTCCCTTTTGTGTTGAACATAATCTTTTAATATGTCTTAGCATCAGGCACAAAGTCTGGAAAGAATTGAGTCCCTGGTAAAAATACATCAACTGTTGCATTATCAAGGCTATGTATATGGTTATAGATATATGTGTATAGAATCATAGAATGGACACATCACTCCAGGTGGAGTCCCATGAGAGCAGAAGGGGAGAATCACTTCCCTTGACCTGCTGGCCATGTTCCTTTTGATGCAACTCAGCATAAGATTGGCTCTCTGGGCTGCAAGTGCACATATCCAATTTGTCATCCTCTGGCATCCCCAAGTACTTCTCTGCAGAGATGGGATATGTAAATATGTATGAATGTCATTAACTGTAATGGAAAATGAATACACATGTATTATCATAGAATCATAGAATAGTTAGAGTTAGAAAGGATCTTAAGATCATCAAGGTCCAATCCCAGTGCCATGGGCAGGGGTGTCGGAACTAGATGGTCTTAAGGTCCTTTTCAACCCTAACTATTCTGTAATTCTATGATTAGCACCATTTTCTTCTTTATTTACTTTAAAGTTTCTCATTCTGCTTGTTTGCCAGTAAATCTAAATAACCTGGCACTGTTTTTACACCTTATAAAAAGTTTCAAATGTAGTTCTGTGCTTCACAGAGGATTTACAGAAAAGATTGCAGTAACTAAACATTGCAGGAATCCATTATTTGTGGATTCAGTTCCACTATATCACAAAGGAGATTTCTGGATAGCCTTTATTTTTTGGCTTTGTTTGCTTTTTGAAAAAGACATCCAATGCTTTACAAAGAGCCACAGATATTCTTTTGGCTGCAAGATCTTCAATTTATATAACATTTACACATTTTCACATTTCTTATAAAAATTCATGTGTTTCTTTTTACATGCTTACTCCATTAAGGAGATCCCTTAAAAATTCTGTGTATTGCATTCCCCTCAAGGCCTCTTGCCTCCCATTTGTCTTTTTCATTACAGGTGATCAATCTTATTTTTAAGTGAAAAAAAAATCTGTCTTGTTAGGTTTTCCTAATAAGAGCATGATTTTCATTAAGACTATTTGTCTGTTGGAAGATACAGCCAGTCATTGTTTAGATATCATTAAAAGGGTTCTGACTCAACCAGACTAATAATAACAACTTGATTGAATTACATACAGAAGAACTGCTAAAGTATAACTTGTTTAATGGTAGACTACTAAAAAAACCCAACAAGCCACCAACAACAAGCATTTGCTAGTTAAATATGATTAAACATGGTTTAATTTTCATCATCACTGATAATATTTTATTTACAGGTTCTTGTTTCATTATAAGAATTTTGGTATATTATCAATGTTTAATGAAGTGTATCACCACAGATGTCATAGATTCTATTTCACTAAAACTCTTTAGATGTTGAAAGGTTGCAAAAAGGCTTTTTTTTTTTTAAATCTAAGCAAGATCTACCATATTTCTAGAATTCTAACAGACTGCACACTTTAGTGTTCATTGCTACCAATGTTACTGTATTGTTAACAAATAAGAACTTACTTTCAGAATTGTTTCATGGGTCAAATTTCGTGTCTAGATTACATTTCAGCCTGGATTCTTGCTGCTTGCACTCTTTTATATGAAAACTTCATATGGGAGAAATCCTGTCAAGACCTTTTTCTTCTTTCCTCCTCTGTACTTTGCTAATGTTGGAGTATTTTGGGTAAATCAGAGTGATCCTTGCAGATTCAGCAAAATGAAGAAATGTAATGGTTTGGATGGCAATTTTAACCAGTAGTCAAAGTAGGTTTCCTTTTAGTATATTGCTTTCAGCACTAGATATCAACATCTGAAGACATTAACTCAAATATTTCAGTACATGTAGTGTTGTTGGTTAACATATCTATCTACTGATCCATAAAACTGCTTAACAGTTAATGCTAATTACCTACTCAGTCATATTTGCAGTCCCTTAAGTTCATGAGTATTTACTCATTATTTATATTGTGTAACAGAAAAAAACTGGGAAAACCAAAAGCAATCTATAGAACAGTTAAAAAAAGTGATCTTACAACTCCAGTTTTTGAAGTCAAGACATTATGATTGTTCAAGTTAAAATGACTGATCTTGTTTGTAGAACACTAGACTAGGATATTATTTGGTTATGATCCTTGCTGTCCTGACTTGACTAAGGCTAAAGGAACAGCAGTTTTGGTGGTGGGTTGGTTGGTGTTTTTTTTCACTTCATGCATTTCCTCCTTCCAAACTTTCTCTTCATTGTTGTATTTATTGCTTTTTCTACACTGACTCAATACTGAAACAGTAAGATCAGTTCCATGAATAGACTCATGGCCCAAACTGTACCCTGGCTTTCCTCATGTGAAATTCTTTTGAGGCCTGGGCACTATGTATGTAGCTCAAGAGAAGCTTAATGCAGACTATTTTTATGTATGTGTTTACCACTGATTTCAGCTGGCCAGATCCTATCAACTTTCTAGAAAAAAAAAAAAAAAAAAAAGAAAAAAAAGAATAAAGGCCAGTGGGTTTTCTTTTATTTTTTGATTGTCTATTTGGATTGGGTTTTGATTTTTTCCTTTAAATTTTTTTTTTTTTTTATTTTTGGTTTGTTAGTTTATTTCCCACTGTGCAGAATATTAATTTTAGGTACAAAAGAAGTGTAAATGGTTAAAATCTCCCAGACAAGACTAGTGTACTCTGAAGAAGTCATTTTCCCTTGAAATACTTCAGCCTCTTTTACATTTCTGGGTTTGGATAGTATCTTCAAACTGGGACAAATTTTGTGAAATGATTTTTCAATGGATAATTGTCTACTGAAGCATAGGTCTAAGATAAAATTCATTTCATCTATGTGTTATAACTGGCTATAAAAACACGATACAAAGAGTCTTAGACAGTAAATATGATCATAGTTATCTGATTGAAAATATCATATGTATTAGACTTAATACCTTGTTAGCATATGAATTCCATGACAAACCCTTGTGGTATCTATTCCAGGAAGACCAAATGGATGCTTCTCACAAAGAGTTTCCTTTCTGACAGTAGGGATGGCACAGTATTCATAAACACAGAATGGAGCTTAGATTTCTCTAGTTAAGCTGAGTGTCATACTACAAAATGTAAAATAGCCAAAAAGATTCTGAATGGATTGGTAAATATATCTTCTTTCATTAGGCTGATGTATTAAAAGATTGGGTGTTTAGCTGTGTGACGTTCCTATTTTCTACTGTGGGCAGAAATATTTTTGAACTCTTCAGAGATAGAGACAGAGAGAGGCAAAACTAGCATTTCATAACAGAAAAAGAACCCACAACAATCTTGGTCTGACAGTATCATTAGTTTCTTCATTACTAAT
Source organism: Loriculus beryllinus (assembly GCA_039877255.1). Taxonomy (NCBI): domain Eukaryota; kingdom Metazoa; phylum Chordata; class Aves; order Psittaciformes; family Psittacidae; genus Loriculus; species Loriculus beryllinus. The sequence goes on along the minus strand of JBCJKH010067832.1, from coordinate 2,793 downwards.
TAATGTGTTGCCATTGTTTTGAAACATTTCTTATTTCTAAGAAATATAAGCATAATTATATTATGAAGTACATTGTCAAATTTTGCCACATAGACATTATAGCCAAGATATTGAATAAAATTAATTTTCTCTTTCTCAATTTTTAAGATCCAGATTTTAAGGACCTTGGTGTTTTGAAACCATTGCCAGGTTGGTATGTTGTTTTGTGTTCTTTTTTTAACTTGGAAGCCTTTATGCTCTTCTGTAAAAAATATTTTTGTTTGCTGTTCAGGTTTCATTTTTTCTGGTATTTTGTTATTTAGTTTGTGAGTTTGAGATGGGAGGACCTGAAGGAATTGTGGAATCTGTGCAAATTGTCAAAGAAGGAAAAGCTTCTGAAACTGAAGCAGTAGACTGTAAATGGTTCATCCGAGCACCACCCCGATCCAAGGTCAGTCCTTTGTCCACTTGCTGATATGCGGTTTAATTTAAGAAATTGACTTTTCTAATATGGTGTGTGTTTCTTAGTACAATCAGATCTTGTTTAATAACTTTACTGCTTGAACATCTAAACTATTTTTTTCCTTTTGCTGTTCAAGGGTAATTTGTCACTTTGGCAGAAATAACTTACTTTCTCTATAAATAATGATGAGGGCAGTGTTAATGGACTTCTCGTTCCATAAGTAATTTTCTTCAATTAATCTTAACTTTTTCTCATATTTTAAAAGAATCAATGTGTTTTCTTAAGTGGGAGGTAATCTTGTCACTTTAACTTTCAATATATTTCAAATAACTAATATTGAAACTACTAAGTGAACACTTCTGGCTACCTAAGATCATCATTGTTTCTCATCTGGGAACTATAAAAATGGAGCCAAAATAAATTCACCTTTCTCTGTATGAGGACTTTAGTTATTCTGATTTAGATGAAAGAAGATAGTATCCTCATTTCTCTCCCACCACAGTCAAAGGCAAGCCGTGTCTTTGTAACAAGCAAGAAAGGGCTGCAATAAATTTCACAATTGTTTTCTTGGATTCTGAATTCCTCTCTTATCCATGGTTTATCAGTTGTTATATGGATTAATTGTTGCTGGCTATGCTACCATTTCTCCTTTCTTTGCAATTGGAACAGCTTTGTGCCTCTCATCTATTTTCATTCACAACGGCAAGGACAACTCCACATTGTATTTTTCTAGCTGTGTTTTATAGGACAGGAAAAGTTTTACAAGGTAGAATTTACATATCTACTAATCTCTGCTATCTTTAAACAGATAACAGTTATTTTAGTATAATCTCAGAGTGGATTGTACTGAATATATCTGTTTCAGCATTTGGTATTGAATGAGCAGGAGAAAGGATTTCCAGAAGAGACAAAGTTACGAATATCAGCATTTTTCTATTGTGAAAGTTCAGGAATTGAGTAGTTGGCTCATAAAGACTACAGGTAAATAATTTCCAGAATATACTTTAGTTTTTATTATTTTTTTTTTATCTTTTGGATAAATTCAATATTCATAGAGGTTTTTAATTAAGTAGATGAGGTTCCCACTTTGCTACAGTAAGTAGCTACAGTCTAATGACTGGCCTGATGAATTATTATTGTATATGTTACATATTTAGGTATTAATAGAAAGAAAACAGGCAAACACAAAATTAGAATTGTGTGCATTTATTAGAACCAGCACAATTAAATAAGCTAATAAAATTTTCCTGTAGTCTTAATTCCAGTTTATGTTTGGTTGGTCAGATAATGTCATTGTGATATTTTTATTTGCTCTAACATTAACATTCCGTATGATTCAGAGCCGTTCTAGAAATCCCATATTTACATAGCTGTAAGTGGGACATTTCAGTCCTGATGTAAAAATACAAATTTTGTAGCTACATAACCATAAACTGTGGCAGAAGAACCTTACCACTGTTAATAGAGGATTAAAGAGTGTTTAGTTTTTCATTAACTTCTATACCTGTATTTAGTTGAGTTGCACTTGTAAAAGTGTATACCAGTAGAAGAGCAACTGGAAGGGAGAGTGATGAGAGCATTCTAGAAAACCTGAGGAAACACTGAGAGTTATTTAAGGTCATCTGGAAGATTTTGTGAGTAAAAAGCTTTAATGACAAGGAAGGAATACTCTGATGTCCACGTCTGTGCGATAAATCATGGCCTTGCACTCTGAAAGGTTCAGGTTAGATACTAGGGAAGAAAATTTCAAACATCAGGGAGAGGGTTATAAATGACTGGTTAAGGAAGTTTGTTTAGCCAGCATTGCAAGTGGTCTTAAAGTGCAGATTAGGTGACAGTCTGTGAAAAATGAGAGAGACATTACTAATCCTGCCTTTAAGAAGAAGCTCGTGCTGGGTCATCTACTGATGAATCTTGCTGCTCCCATTTTACAGAATTCTCTGGGTAGAGATATAGGGCAGTATAAAAGCACAGAAATCAGTGTTTCCAAGCATTTGGAGTTGAAAGCTTTTTCAGCAAGCTAGGGAAAAAAACCCAACAGTTTTCAAGCCTAGATTCCTATCAAAGGGGTAAGTCCAATTTAGCATTTGAACTTTCTTGGTGTGATTTTCAAACACACACACACACACACACACACATATATATATACACACACACAGAGCTATCTATACACACATGCACACACACATATGGTTATGATATCATCATACTGGGACAGGTTGAACAATTTTTAGACACCATGGATAAAATAAAAAAAAATCCAAAACCCAAACTTGCATGCAGTAAGATTTATTAGTAAGATTGGTCAATTGAACTGGATTGTATTGTTCTTATTTTACAGTCAACTTCCT